>SIXB01001194.1:0-45333 GCA_007018985.1 Anopheles bwambae | reverse complement strand
CTCTTCACTATGAACACTGTTCTCAGTACGGTCGATTTCCAACGTGTTTCGATCATCTCGTCGTTCCATCATTATATTTTAACTCTTTACACTAGACTTCACAAAAGCGCACTCATATCACATCACCTAAGGTCCGGTATGATAGTTCAAAGTGAATGTTCATCGGCTCTTCTTTCCTTTAAACTGCAAGATCCTTGGGTTTAGTGAGTTTCCTGTTACTGGTGTTTTCATAAAATAAGTGATGATGTGACAAAAAAAGGAAAAACTAGAAACACAAATTTTCAAACATTGAGATAATTTTTGTTAATGAATCGTTTGACTTACACTCAACGATTGATGCTTAAGAAAATAATTTGAAAGACATCTTGGCAAAAATGTCAAAGAAGCAAAAATGTCAAAGAAGCAATTCAACCGAAATGAGGCATTAATAAGAAATATTGCTAAGAAGTACTGTGTACATTTTCTCTTATACAATTTAGTGATGTTCTGTACCCCATTCTACTATTGCTTATTCTCTACGTAAACAATATGAAGCTTCTTTAAGACATACCATTTCTCTTATTTTCAATTTACCACGTTGTTTCTTCTCTCATATGTCTACCAATTTGAGATATGAAGCTTAAGCATATGCTGAATCCCTGAGCAAATAGCGACTGCTTCCAGGCTATCGTTTTACACCGGTTCACGCATAAACCTCGAAATCCAGCATCCACTATGCCAGATTTAGCGTAACTACTTAAAAAGTTGTTTTGCGTTGCGTAAGGAGATACCAACGACAGACTCTTTTCTCCTTCGTTTGGCATCCCTTTGCCATCAAAACAGTCTGTTTAAATAGTGTCTTAATTTTAAAACCATTTCCAGCTTTGATTATCGTTTGCCCGGGACCCCACATTAGATCGTAGCAAAGGAAGGTGGGAAAGGGGAGGCTGGCGGAACAAAAAATAAAACACAACCACTCCCAAGCCCAATAATACCCTTTCTCGGTTGCGGGGTGTAAGTGTGTGTGTTGGGGTGTTTGTCCGACCCGGTCATGGGTGAGTGGTAAAGGACATGCAATAACATTCTTGTCGATCCCTCGATTCAAACCTTCACCTCCATCCCGTCTCTAACCCCTTGGAATTGAAACAACAAATCACATCAAAAGCACACCATTCCAAACACAGGTTCAGATGGAGGTAGTGAGCGGCATCCCGTAGTTTCCCGTAGGTTTGGAGAGGTAAAAAACAAAACATCACCAACGAAACCAACAAAAAAAGCATCCAGACATTGTAAAGGGTTCTTCTGGCGGCCATACCTTCAGGTAGTTGGCCACCTTTGCCGACCTTCCCGGTGAAGATAAAAGGGCAGCCTCTGCTGCCTCTGCAGTTCTAAATCTACAACAAATCAACGCATCGAAAAGGCATCCCTTCGTGCGGAGGGAGTAACATTTCATCGCTGTCCGCCCGCTCGTAAGTGTACCTCACCGGACTTTGAGCGAGGAGGAAGAAACATGGGATAAAACGTGTAAGCAATTTACTCTAATCATACGGTCATAGGATAGGATTGATAGTAAGTCTTGGCTTTCAACGGTCCTTTTCTTCAGCACTTTCCCCCGGAGGGCCTACACACACACAAAGACTATCCGGAGCACACCAAGTGCTAGTGAGAACCCGCAGATGCGCTTATCCCACACGCACCGTCCGGAAAGTGATATTGTTTAACTTTGCTTTCCTTCGGTTGTACTTTGGGATCCTGTTTTTCTCCGGGGCGTCCCCTTGTACCACGTTAGTGCTAGTGAGATAGTTGTACGGGTGTGGTCAGACAAATTCTAGTGCAAGTGTTCCGCTCGATGGCGAGCACACGTTGTTATGTTTGAAGTGGCCTCCGGGCCAGCTACCAGTGCCGTCCGGCAAAGATAGGGCGCATCTTCGTTGTCCTCGCTCATCCAATCCTGACAAAGCATAGCTAATGTACGGGTAGCTGTGTGCTACCCGTGAGTGGGTGAGTGTTTTCGAGCCCGATAGTGAGGAGAGTTAGAGTGGTAAATTGCATCTTACAGGGTTTTGATTTTGTAATTCCCGCTCTTGGAGCGTTGAGCGCACCAGAATGAGGGATTTTCGGTAGTAACTAACTCACCAGACCTCATTCATCCGTATGTATGCGTCCCATGTTACCCTTTCGCAAGGATATAAAACCCACGCTCACTCACCTACCGTTGGAGATATCGGTGAGGGAAGGATTGCCTTTCTTTCGAGTGCCCCGCAATAAAAGCGCATCGTAAAAACTTAACCTCAACCTTCATCCTAACGCGCTCTCGAATGTGATCCCTTGATTGCCGAATGATGCAATTGTAATCATCCTAATGAAATGGCCAGCAGTGGGACACACAAACAAACTGTTACTGCTCTGGTATTGCCTTTTTGTCTATCCTTCTCTCCATGGAGCCGAGAAGTGGGCACTATTTGTTTGAGTCGCTTCTGCGGCTCAAGCAGTACAGCGAGCAATCGTGATAAAGTAGCCTAGAATTTATGCACCCTTTGCCCGCACGCTCACATGAACACATCACGTGTGGATGGATTTCATCAAATGTCACTTTGGAGAGGTTTTGAAATAGTTTATGACGGCCAAGCGGAGTTGGATCACAAGTGTTGATGGTTTCAATTAATGCTGTCAATAAAAGCCAGCACTACCCGTGCGTTCAGGCTGTCCGGTGTCACGCTGCTGACATTATTAGGGCGGGCTCATAAAGTTTAAAAACCATCGCTCCTTGAGTGCGGGGGCGTGTGCCCATTTTAAGGTTATATTGCAGTAGGTTTTATTAGCCAAAGGAGCACCACATCATACAGCCACAGTTGTAGCGGACAAGAGCCCACTCCACCGATTCGATTATCTTCACCGTTCGCCGTTATGAGTACGGGAACCGCACAATAATCAGGATTACAGTGAGATTGCAACCAAATTGAACCACTTCATATCGCAATGTTGCAGAGTGGAATTTGGAGATCTTTTTTTCCTTCTTCCTGCTGCTTCCTGTTCCTGGCTGCCTCTCACTTGCCTTCACGTACCGCGTACTTTACGAGTCGCGTGGACTTAATATTGGAAACAATCTTTCCCGTGCCGTCCGACAGCGCACGGCCCAAGTGGCGCTCTTCGGGGGTTTGTTTTAAGCGCCCAAAAATTACTTCCAGAATACCGTGCTCGACCACATCTGTTCTCATTTCACGGGCAGTGGGGCGGGCGAGTTGTAATCTTGCTGTAAAAACCGTGCGCTCTGCACTTGAAAATTTAAATTTATCGATTTTTCATTAAAGATTATGAAAATAAGATGCGTCCACGGTGCGGGCGCACACAAAACTTGCCTTCCTGCTAGCCCAGGAACGAAGCGAGCAAGCGAGAAGGAAAGTTGGCAGGGTTGCTACTCCGTTTTCAGCCCAGGTTTACGATGATGGTGTACGGGGGTTCGAAGTTGGCTGCTGCCGGCTCTGCGCGTGCCGCCTCCCAACATCCGCCTCGAACACCGGCAATGGCAAGCAAAAGGCTCTGCCCGTAAACTAGTGCGTACCAAGGAATGGCGTAATGGAAGAAGCGGACGGCCGAAGAATATGAACACTCTCTACCCCCTGCTCCATTTACGCTGTCTTGCTCCCTTTTTTGCGCGTAAGCGTATTATAAAACCACCACTCGTAAACCACAACTGCGTCGTTTTTCCATCGGTCTTGCGGTATCGGCCAGAATTAGCGTCTTGCGTCTTAATGCGCCCTCCCGATGAACGGGCGAGAACGTAAAAGTACCGAGTGTTGTGCAAAGGAACGGGCATACGGGCGTGCGTACACTCGTCCCTCCCTCGTTTCGATCGAGCCGCCGGTTCTGTACCGCGCGCGACCAATTCTCGCCCGGCGTTTGCAGGAAAAGAAAATGGGAAGTCAACGGCAAAACATAAACACACACACAGACACGGACCGTACCACGAGAGAAGAAATTTGGCAGAAACGAGGCAAAACTTTGGAGCTCAAGTCAAAAGCCATCCTTTGGAGCAGTACCATCGGACTTCTGTCCCGTCTTCTGTCCCCTTCGACCGATTTTTTCTCATCTCTTCTTGAGCTGGGGAAGAACCTTCAACTCGCTAACCAGCTGTGCTGTTATGTGTGTGTGTGGGTTTGAGAGGGGGGGGGGGGGGGGGGGGGGGGGGGGGGGGGGGGGGGGGGGAGGGAGCATATCGCATCCTGCTGGCGGTAGCAAATGAATTAACACGAAAGGACCGAACAAGGCAGCCCGGAAAGTCACAGACTGTGCCCGCGATAATGAGAAAACGCGGAAAACAAGCTCGCCAACGCGTGGCTTGGTGCCGCGCTTGGTAGGGGTAGCATTTTCCGTGGACAGGAAAAGAATGCCGACGCAAACCTTGAGGGTTTGAGTGAAAACATGTCATAGATCGGAGGAATTATTCTGAACCGCTGTCGTCGTCGGCCTGTTGCCTGGTGTATAACTTCTCTCCTTCATCGGCCCTTGGCCGACGACAACTGCGTGCTGGGAGTCGCTAAAGTGGTGCAAAAGAACTGAAAGTCCCATGGTTGAGCTGTCCTCAGATACGATACAGCAAAAAAAAAAAGCAGCTAGGCAGCAGTGGAGGTGATGTATTCTTTGTGCCGCGTTAAAGGATTACAGGCAGGTTTTGAAGTTTGAGGGGACTGGAGAAGATGAGCGGTTCACTGCACAGCAGGGTGGCCTGCAGGGTGCGAAGATATTTCAACTATTTTGAATAGACTAGGTAGGTTTTGTGGTGTCGAAAGATGAAGAAACATGTATGCAGCGCGGCTTGATGATGCTTGTAAAGACTTCAGGAAATTTGAATGGCTTTCGCTGAGCTCCAGATGACGGTCGAGACGGTTGTACATCTAGTAGCTGTAACAAGAGGGGTGTTGAAGTTTTTGGACGTCAAATGCTATGAAAAATTGTTCTGGACATTAGTCAATTGAAGGAATCTAATTCTATTTCTAATATCCTATCAGAAGAAAGTCATACTTTAAACGAGAAAAAAACTGCATAGACATGCGAAACTTCTTAAAACTCAAACATCTGAGCGGCTCACTTTACCGCTCGGAACGGTTTCGGTAAAGATTTAACGTTTTAATTCACCACCGTGCACCCGAGACGAGATGTTCCCCTTGAACGAGCGCGTCACAATACTTTGCCGCCCTGTTTGGTCATGGTCAAACGTATCCGGGCTCATTTCCCTTCCGCCTCGCAAGCAGAAGAAGTCGTTGGCCCAGTTTTTCGGCCGCATGAAGACGGCCGCTCTGCCGCTTGCGGCAGTGGCCACCAAAGGGCCGTTGGCAGCATCCGTCGAAAGAAAGCAAAAGGAGACGCCTGTCGCCTTAATTTTCAACTCCCTCCCTTTCCCAGGCGTTTCGGAGGAGTTTCGGAAAGTTTGAGAATAAATTAAAAATTAAAAACCCACCGGGGAGAAAGTGTGCGTGTGTTGTTCTTGAGAGGGCACACGCTATGTGTGTTCTGGTTTGTGTGTGTGTGTGAGTGTCAGAATCGGGTGCGGAAAAGATGAAGATGAAGGAAAAATGTACATTCTCAAACACTCACACACACACACACAGAGTGTCGCATGCTTGGGTAAAATCGGCCGAGCTGGAGAGTTCTAGTTTGGGGGCCGGTTGGCCTACTGCTACCTTGTCCGCGCGCGCGGTAGTCGGGTTTCCAAGGGCAACGGTAAAACTTTGAACGCGTTAGAAGCCAGCGGTGCCGACGTCGAGCTCTTATTGGGCCACGTTGGGAGTACGCTGGAGGGGTTGAGGCAGCGGAACAAAACATAAAAATAAAAGGAGAAACCGGGGCCAGTAGGACAACTTTGGCGACCGGCACCACACGCTATGCGTCACGGTGATGGTCCTGGGGAAAAACTCTCGCAAGAGTTGCCGCCGTTTGCCTCTCAACTCCGCCGTAAATCTTGCACTCTACCGCTCCCTCCTTCGGTTTGGCCAACTTTGACCGGGGCCCGGGGAGTCTTCCCGAAGTGGGCGGCTGGCAGGATCCAACGCAGCTCGGGGCTCGGGGTGGGAAAAATCAATAGTTGATTGTTTTGTCGTTGAATAGTGCGGTTGCGGTTGCTTTAGCTCGCTTAAAGCTGATGAGACCGATGATGCTTCAGCCCCGAAGCTTTTCACTTGTACCGCAGCGATCGAGAGTTGAACCCAGCTTCAAGCTGAAGTGTGCAGCATACAACAGTGTGCGTCTTATAATTAGTAGCATCTCATGCCAGACTTGAAGATATTCACCCTGGATTAATGTACTCTATTTCTCTCTCGTTCGGGATCGTCCAAAGAAACTCTTTGAAGTGTCTGCAGTATATCTCATTACCGCCAGAAAGACCCTCGTGTCTACAGGAACTACCACCGATAGTAGAAACAGTCAGCAAAAAAAAACTCAACCAAAAGAAAGGGTCGCTTGGCAGGTCGGTGGCCAGAGTAGCAGGCCTGCTCGTCTTGCGTTTGTAATATCTGCGACCTACCCAGCGCACAGCATACAGGCACAGGGCAGCACGGTAGCAGCCAAAAGGTTAATATATTATGTAAATTTGATTTTCATTTCATCCTTTTAAATTTGACTTAAGCCTTTTTCGTTCAACCCTGGCTGGATGCCGGAAACGACCCGGAATCGAAGCCAAAACCATTGCAACCTCTTGCCGCCGCATCGCGTCATGTACCGGATGTCCGGGGGGCTTGGCTGCCGTGCTAGGCTGTGTCGGATGCACGACATGGCGTCATCCAACACTGCCGAAACCAACGTGTCGTGTGTCGTCGACCCACGTGAGAGCGAGAAAAAGGAGCGGTAGAGACAGACAAAGAGGCAAGCATCTGGGAATCTCGAGACTGCCTGTCGGATTATAGCACCCGCGGACCTTGGGATCGTCATCCCGAATGTGGTGTACGAGCAGGCAAGTATAAAAAAAAAACAAGCGTCTACTCTGATGAAGCATACGGTAAGCCATGGTGCGGAAGGTGTACAGACACCGACCGACGACTCTTCGCACGGAGGGTTCGCGCTACGGTTCACCAGCAACAAGGGTGCTCTAATGGGAAGATATTTACATCTAATCTACATACATAATAACTGAAGCACCGTACAGTTGTCGGGAGACGCTGTCAACGAGCGAGGCTGCGCCCAAGAGCTGCTTCTTTTGGGTGGAGCGGGTGCTCTCTAGACGGTGAAGATGTGTTATTTTTAAGGATTTATCTATTGCAATTGCTAGGATGATTTTTAGAGATATCGTATACATCGACCAGTGTCTGTAGTAGGTGAATAGTTTTGTATTATTATCTAGAGCATTACTGCGATACGGAAAACATATTGATATTGAAGGTGTCTTGGGGTTTCGAGCTATTGCCGACTGCTGCCATAAAATGGAAACATATTGGAGTTTACAGAATAATTTGCTTGAACCTTGCCTCGCTTAAATGACACACAATTTTGAACAAAGGAGAAGACCAATGAAAAAAGGGTCTCTTTATAAAGAACCTTTTTTTAACATACTGCATTATCGTTGCTATTTAATGCACCTTGTAGGAATGGTACTGCATACAATTCGGTGTATGCAGTATCGTAAAAGGCAGAGACAAACAGATATTTACATCAAGTTCTCGATACCTTCTCCAACTAAGGTGAAATGTATTTTTGCTCAAAAACGGTCCACTTTCCGTGCCACCAAGGCCCAAACACTAGCCAGATATGACGTTGCCGCTTCCGGAAAGCATCTTCATCAACATTTCATTGAACCGAGGGTGTACCCTTTTTCTTTCGCCCCGCACTCTTGGGCGCTGTGATCCTGCTGGACTGCTGCTAAGGGTACGCACTAGGCACTAGTCGATAGGTCATTAATGCAAAACCTCCGTCCCCATGCTTCCAAGAGTATGACCTGCCTACGCTGATTAGACGCTCCGGCCGCATCCACATGCAAGGGGTTAAGCTAAGGGACCTAATTCCTTATTTATGCCACGCACTGGAGCCGCTCCCACTCGTCGCTCACATCTTTTGTCAAAAGTATGATGATCCATCGGGCTAGAGGGTCGACCCGATAATGGGTCCTTGGCCAACTAATCCGGTATATTTGCGTCCGCTCCGAGGTGGGTGGTGCCGTAGATGGAGAGAGTCGGTACGAGGGTTAGTGCCCATTTCTCTACCCATCCTTTTGATCGCTTTATTAGACGTCTTCGGACAGGGCCTTGTGTCGATTGTATGTGAAGGCCACTCCACGTCACAAACCCATGCGGGTGAGCATCCGTGTGTGTATGTGTGTGTGTGTGTGTGTGTGTTTGAGAAGTCCTCACATCCCTCGCGCGCGCTCGCTTCCGTGGATAACGCAATCTCCGCTCGTATAAATTTCATTTGGCAGTTTATTGTGTGCTGGAAATTAAACCGAAATGATTCCACTAATTTATTCCACTGACGTTAAGTGCGGAAGTAAATCTCATTTTCGGCCTCCTTACTGTGGGGGGTTTGCTGAAACCTGGCCCACAAAAGGGGGAAACCGTTGCGGGATGAGGGTTGTTGATTCTCGGCAGTATCGTCGCCGGGTGCGCTTTTGGGTTTTTTCCCCGTTCGGTTCGTCCTCTTCCATCTGTTTGCTCTATCGGTTTCAGGGCAAAGCCCGGCACTCACCACGGCGCCCCTTCCTCAGCTAATTCGGCTCCCAGGAAACCACCCGGACGCTCGTTAGTCCAGCTTCTTGGCCCGGTTTTACCACATTCCGGGTTATTAGCAGCCGAGCAGCCGTGTGTCTTGTAGGGCGCGAGGCAAGGGCTTAAAATAATCTTTTATCTCTCCAGCACCCCCCACCCCCCCTTTCCCGACGGTCGACGGATGAGAGTTTTTCCGATGATGGGCGCTGTCATTCGTATTCGTCCGTCTGCCCTCGATCTTAATTTATGTTTCTCAATCCAGTCACGTCCTCATTAAAGATTCCTTCATGTAGCAGCGGCAGAAAACTCCTTCGCCGGGCTAGCGCGGCACGGAACTCATCCTGCCTACGTTATAAGCTTATCGCTCCCCGCTTTTCCGCGAACCATGCTCTCTCAGCTGCCCGTTTGTGGTGCACACGCTTCGGAAGGAAGTTGTTTTAATTTTTGCGTTTTTTTCCTCCCTTCCGCCCTTGGCACGGGGCCGGCTTTGTCTTGTTCGGTTTGCGTTTCTTTATTTTTTGGGTAACGACTGTCAGATTTCCTCACCGTCAACAGTTGGCAGGGGTTTACATTACAGTGGGTTGTTTTTCGCCCTGTTGTTACGTTGCATTTCCAATGATTCTTCGTCCGAAAAAAAGAAACATCAGCTACAATCAACGTTCTGTGATTTGATGGATGAAAACCACAAATTAAATTTCAACCAGTGATCCAACAGTCGATTGAAACTGATCAGCGTACGCTCGACGCAACGTACGGCGAGTTTGGGTGTTCGCTGTGTGTTGCAGCATGACCTAGAATACAACCTGCAACAGCATCTACCATTCAAGCTTGGGTTAAATCACCGCTTCTAAGAGCTTCTATCAACCTCAACTCATCTCCCTGCCCAAGGTTTGTGGTCGACAAGTTGTAAGTTACTAGCTTCGTGCGACCAAACCAGGGCAATCCCTCTCCGTTGGACATTCTTTCGAGACCCTAGTGGCTGTATCATTGCGGTACAGGTTGGTTGGAAGTGGAATTTGGGGCTTTGGCCTCCCGCATCAGCAGCAGTACACTAGCGCGAACATCTATGTTGTGGTTTTCTTTGATTTGGAAATCTTTAAGTGTTGAGTGCGTGTGATGGAAAGAGCAAACACGAGGACTATAACCACAAACCCTCACAGACAGGTTCGAGAATTGAGCTTGGTTTACATAGCAATAGGGTCACTTTTGGATAGGATGCAGATGGTTCGTTATCTGGCAACTAAGGTTTGTTTATATAAAAATGCTATATTGTTTGTGTTGTGAAACCCTGGTCACGGCACCACATGATATCTAGCTTATCTCTAAACAAATATCATTGTATTCTGTTCATTGCACCAAAAATAGTTTTATTACACTTCCTATCAGCAAAATGTAATGCCTTTATCGGGTTTTGAAGGACATTTTCAAATTGCAGAATTATGGGTTGGCCCACCTCGACAATGTTACATTTCCTCTGTTGAGAGGTCGTCACCAAATCGTATCTAGTCGTACCACCATCAAGTTGAAGTTCTCAGAAAGAAAAAGGAACAAACATGTATGAAACCCTGGTTAGGGCACTGCACAAGAGAAATATTATTTTTGCGCAACGCTTGGGTGTGTGTAACAGTGCCATACATACACAGGAACTAAACTATTAAATAACACTTCGCAGGAGTTTCTACCGTAAAGGCTTGTGCGGTTGAGGATATCAATTTCTTGTTAGTGTTCTCAAACTATTCTCACTACATTTCACCTTCGAGAGTGTAAGGATAGCGCATGGTAACGTCTTCAAAACTTCGATCGTTTTTTTGTTTCTTTTCATCATTTTCACGTCAAAAAATGACACGTCGGGGAAATGGATGATATAGGTAGTCCCGACCCACCGGCCCCACTACAGATCGACCGCAGATGTTAATCAGGTTGAAAGGGACCAAAAAATGGGAATTTGTTGGCAGCAGATTTGGTTTAGAACAAACAATGCACACACACACACACACATACAAATAAGCACGAAAAGAAGAAAAAAAGGTAACAACGTTCCCAGCCGCACACGTCGTGTGAATATTCCTCTGGCTCCACAAGGGGTGGAGTGGGGCAAAGCGGTCGGAAAAGATGTTTTGTGGTATCGATTAAATATTCAGCATCAAAGCCGGCATCTTCTGGTATCCATGAGGGCGGAGGCAAGCGAGAAGGACTGACAAGTGACCGCATAAGGACACGCTCGGGAATTTGAATTTTGCCCGGTAAAAGAATAGCAGGTGTTTCGATGCGAAAAGGGAAGGGGAGCCATGCTCCGTTTTTCTTCTTGTTGGTCTTTTTTACTGTCTCACGATTTAATATAGGTGTTTTTTTTACCCTGTGCTGCCTCCGCTCGGTTGTTGATTCTACCTTAATTCATTCAGTAAAGTGGTTGTTTTGCGGTTTTGGTGTCCCGTGCAGCCCGCGAGGAGTGCACGTTCGTGTTTGTTTTTCCTTTACCGTGTGTGTATGTGTGTGTGTGTGTGTTGGTTTGGTGCGGGAACTCAACAACTGCGCCGCGGGGTCAACGTCAGTGCTGTCAGTGCTGGAGTTCAATTCCTGTCGGTTCTGTTTGCGGGGAGGAATGTGGAGCGTAAAGTGTCGCAATTTGATGAATAATTGATTGTATCGTTGTTCTCTGCGCCACCCACCGTGCTGACTCACACACACACACACCCGTTCGAGCGCGCTCCGGAGGGTTGCGGTTTATTCATTAAACAGTGTAGTGGATTTTTCCAGGTTCGTAGCGCTGTACAAGGTTTACTTAATTTTGTTAGGATAGGAAACGAAACACTCACAAATAAACAGGTTCGTCGCTTGACGCACTTTAGGAGTGGAGGGCAGTTTTTATCGTGCGAGGCGTGTGCAATCGATGCGACGGAGTGGAAAAGAAATTTTCCAACGCTTCAACATGTCTCTACACAATTCTACACATTATGGAACGATGCCAACGTAGATTGGAACACTCTTTCGGGGCCTCGCCACTGCTCTTTTTGCCTGCCTGCTCGAGTCCAGACATTCTAGGGGCACGTTTCACTGGCCACGTCACAGCTCTAGCATAAAGAGATGATATTTTCAAAGTATGATAAAAAGTGAAAATACGTAGCTAAGAAAATCGATCGAACAGAAAATCCTGGGCGAAAGAACGAATGGGGAAAAAATGCATTGCCTTAAAAAAAGCCCATTGCCCAGCGGCGAGCTAACACCGTCAGGATCCCATTAGCTCGGACACCTTCGGAAATAGCTGAAGCAAAAGACAAAACGAAAAAAATAAACAGCGACTTCGCTTCGTGCCGGTCGTGTGCATCGTAAGCAACCATATGCAATTTTCCCAGTTTTGGCGGTGAGAAAATGTGCCCATCGCACATAAAGTGCCGGGGTCGAGCGAGATAGCGATTGAAGACACACCGCTAAAGCCCGAACCCAAGCGCACCGGATTGGACGGGCCTGGGATGCGTTTTTGTACATGCTCGTGTGTGGGAGCTTTTTTGCTATTGCTTCCTGCTGGCCCTGCAGCAAGTGCTGCAACTGCACCGGCGCTAACACAAACTGCCCGCTCGTGGATGGCAGTGCGGGGTCGTGCACACGGTCGACGACATCTCATTCCCGTGCCACTCCGCAGCACTTCATTTCCACACTCCTTGCGGGAAGGTAGATGCAGCTTGCGTTGCATTCGCTCAACGCCCGAAGATGCACGCGCGTACCGTCCCTTGGCGTCCAAACGAGGCGGACCCAACGTTGGAGTTCGAGTTCGGTGCGCAGCAAGCAGTGGGGAAGCCTCCAAAAAAGAACCCGAACAAGCACCCCCTCTACTCCCCCCTCCTGATTCTACCCCAAATTGGTCAGCGCTGTCTTCGGCTACTCGGACGGGCACTCTGCAGCACCGTAGCACATCGCCGCAAGGATGTGCTTGGTTGCACAAGGGCGGCGCAAGCGCATCCTTCGCCGTGCTACGAAATTTCCTTCGCCTTCCCGCGATGGGATGTGTTGTCGTGCCGTTTCGCTCCTTCTTCCAGCCAGCTGCAGCGTAACGACACAATCGCTCTCTCGCTCACGGTAGCAGTGGTTCGGTGCAACAACGAGCCGAGCTCGAAATCGTAACCCGAAAGGACGAAACACGCGAGCGCTGTTTTCGGGGAAAAAACAGGGGCCCGAATCTTCCCCCGGTTGCCGCATCCGGTTCTCCACCCCCGGGAGGTGTTCCGGAGGAAGCCGAGCCGAGTCCCCGACCGTACCGGGGGCCCTGTGGTACGGTCGGCCAGCCCAAAGCAGCAAGCCCGCGTCAGTATGCTGCTAGTACGGTGAAGGTAAAGATGAGCATTGCTTGTGTGTTTCGTCATTGGTTTGGAAGTTGCTTACTGTATACTGCTGCTACTGCTGCTGCTGCTGGTGCATTAGCTGGTTAAAGGGTGTACACGTTTAAACGTTTTTTGTTGTTGTGGAGGAAAGTGAGCTTCGCCGAGTGTGTGCGTGTGTTTGGTTTTTGATTAGAAGAAGCGCGTTGACATGGATTGATGATTATTGATGTACCCAAGATGATGGTGCAGTGATCTGGGGTTGTATGGACAGAACGGAGGACGGATTAATCTCTACCTACCAATCAAACGGTCCTGCTAGGACCTGGACGTCTGTGATTGTGTGTGAGGGTATGTGCTTGCTCGTGTGCACTGTGCACAGCTGCCAGTGAGCTGGTGTACCGAAAGAACTCACTGCTCGGTTAAATGTACGATGGAGTAGCGACGCGTAAGACAGTGTAGTCATCGAACAGGTTGCGAGTCTAGTGTGTGAGCTTGATCTTCAAGTTGAGCGCCCGAACAGGTATGTATTGCTATTCCTGTGTTTTGTGTCTATGTTTGCAATGAGTGTGAGGTCTGGAATGTAGTTAGACCCCATAGTTAATGTACAGCGTGGAGTTGTAAAGTCTTTTCAAGTCTTGTACATACTCCATTAATTGTTAGGACCTTCTCCGAAAGAATAACAAATAATTTTATTTGTGATACCATCAACATGCTAGACCGTAAAAACTATTTTTAGGCAAGAGTCAGTTAGTCGAGGATGTGGGATGGTCAAACCATTTAGTTATGATTCTTTTTACCATATCTGACATCCCACTCTAATTCGTCATTTATTTTTTACCAAACCTCCTTCCGCACGTAGTTGCAATTCGTGTTGTTTCACAAAAAAACCCTTCCTACAGCTGCTCATTCTTCTATCAACCATCAACGAGAAGCTGTCGGTGGCGCAAACCGTCATGTCCGAACCGGCCGCTCGGCGGTGACCTTCGCCACCGTGTGGTGAGAACGTTTCTGGCGCGCCAGAAGCTTAAGTCAGGCCCGTGAGCCTGAAGCAGATCGTTTTGCGATCGTTCGCACCTGCTAAAACCTGGTTCTCTGTACTGCTGCTTGACCTGACCAAGGCAAGGTGTGATAAAATCAGTGTGCCCCCTCCCTCCCTCCCCTTTCCCGGCAGTGTCAGTACGTACGCGTGATTCTCGCTCGGTGCGTAAAGTGCGTCCAGTGTTTTACGGTACGGTACGTTGTGTGCGGCTTGCTCCAGCAACAGTGTGCCCCTCCGGCGGATGTGTGACGGTGTGTATGTGTGTGCGTGAGTTTACATGTAAAGCGGCGCAAAGCGCTCACGCAGCTGGACCTCGCCCGGCACCGAATTCAATCAACTAAACTGTCTCGACTGCCCGTCTCTGGGGAGGTGGCAGTCGAGCGGCACTCGGCAAGCGATGGTGACATGGAACGGGGCCGACAGCGATGGAATGCACAGCTTTCGACCGCTTTCGATCGGTACGTAGCACTCTACAACCTCTACCACATTCCGAAGTTTTGTGTTTGAAGTCCCTATCCCGTCTTTTCGAAAGGGCCACGTGATGTCTTCTACCGGGAGTTAGATTAGTTAGCTAGAACCGAAACAGAATTGGAAAGCAAGATGAGTAATGCTCGGGGCAAGATGTCCGGTCAGCTTTGCCTAACGGTTCCGTCGAAGTCTTCCAAAAAACCGTCCGCCATCTTGCGTTGCGTAATGTTGAGGGCGCTCTTCCAGAACCGTATACGTGAGCGTGCACCTTTTGCCACCCGCTGATGGTTGATGATTTTTGTTTTGTTTTTCTGCAACCTCAAGCAGGTGCCGAAGATGCGGGGTGTGTTTGCATGTGTGTGAGTGTGCAGTGTTGACAGCAATCGGCGAGCGAGACCCAACAAAAACAACAACAAAAACACGCGAAAAAGTTCCCTGTCGGCACGCACGCCGTTTGGCTGTCTTGCACGGAAATTGCTCATTTTGGTCATTGCGAAGGCTCGATTAATAGTTCGATACCCCGCCAGCGAAGGCAAAACGGCCCCTCAGCGGCCCCTCTCTCGGTGCCAGTTTTTGGCCCTGGGTTTGTTGTGACGCGCGCGTTGAAAGACGAGGGCCGTGTCGTGCAAAGAAATTTTGTAAGAAATTAGAGAATTTTCCAATCGAACCAAGATTTGTGTTTCTACCTATGTGTGTGTGTGTGTGAGTGTGGGTAATGGCTGGCGGTTGTTGGCAGGCGATCGGGCAGCAATCAAGATCCATATCCGTTTCGGTTGACGGTGAGCGGTGTGCATGGGTGGAGGGCGCATGGTAATCACCGCGCTGATTGCTACTGCTAATGGTACAACACGCGCACCGGTGTCGTGACGGGGTTCCCTGTATCCCTGCTGCCCTGAGGACCCATTGCTACCTATTGCCAACCTTTTATTGCTCTTTCCACCATCGTCCGCGTTTTGCCAAAGGTCCGGACAGACATGTTACAGGCTCGTGACATTTCCTTGACGATTGCATGATCCGACCGTGGCTTACAGGGGGCGCGGCGGGACTGGATGTGACGTAGCTCCATTTCGCAAAATGCTATTATTCCCCAAAACCGTTCGTGGAATCCAAAAGTGTCACGGACGAAGCTGGTTCTTCGGGGGTTTTGCCTTGCTGCGGTGCGGCCTATATGGACGACCGTGTCGCTCCCATGCACAGACACACATAGAGAAGTTGACTGGCTGTAGACAAAGTAGCTCGGCAGGGGGAGGAACAAAAACATTGGAAACTAAACGCAGTGCCCTAACACTACCAAAACCCTGAAAAGGAATCCGACAATGTTCTAACAAACGGCACGCTATAATTGAGGTTGCCTTTTTGGAGCGCACCTTGAAGGTTACGCCAGCAGTGTTTTGCAAACGGGACTTGTTTTGGTTGGAGCTGGAGCGAGCTGCACTACATGAACGCTGTTGCTGTAACATCTGGTACATCGCCGTTTCGGCTGGTTTACCACCACCAGCCAGCATTGGTAATAATGGCTCTGTTAAAGCTCCGCAAAATTGTAATCAGCAAGATGATAAAGTCAATCTGAGCCAGGTTGAGTGAGGTAGAGCTTTCTTAAAGTATTTAACAAGCGTATCTAACACGTTATCTCGCTCTCGTACCTTTTGTTTCCAGCCTTGCCGCTGTTGAACAAAAACCATCACCAACGCTTTCTTTATTCGCTTCCAATATCTTTGTCCCATACGCCCGCCCGTAGAACCTACTGGAATTCAGAAGGGAACTGGCACAAACACATATCGCACTAGCACTAGGAGCGTCCTCTAAAGGGGACGAATAATATTCTTCAGGCAGGCGGGTCGGCCCACTACGCCATCCCCAGATAGTCTCATCCCGCAGCTTCGCATTCTATCTAAATCCATTATCTAATTTAAATCTCACCGGAAGCATACAGTACGAGCCGTGCCAACATGCTGGACCTGCCGTAAAAAGATAATGAGCTCAAAAATAAAGCCGAACGATTTCGAGCATCGCTCGACGGTTACTACTATCTCGTTTGCCTACTCTCCACCCATCCGCATCTTCTGCCACGAAACGAGCAGTCCCAGTCCGCCGTGTGCACGCTAACACTATGCGAGTGCGAGAATCCTTTCCGAGACGCTACTTTGCCGAAAAGATAATCCCGCTTCTTCATCGGTACGATTTGACGTCGTTCGATGCAGTTGGCACTGGTTCCGCAGCAGTTGGAGTTGGAGAAAGGCGAGAGGGTTATGAAAATATCCACTCGTAGGATATTTCAGTCGCTTCCCTTCCGGGTTGGCATGGTAAACATGGACCATTGGGTCGCTGTGGTACCACGTCCCACAGCAAAAGGGGACACAGGGCTACCCCACGGTAAGAAGACGGACATTTCCGCCTTGATTTCGGAGGAAAGATTCGTCTGTACGAGGGTGCAGGTACTTGAAATTATTTTAATACTCTGCTACATTCCCCCAGTTGGGCTGGGGCGGTGCCCGGGCAAGGCAGGTGCTGTCGGATTTGATAGAGATTTATACATCGAAGCGAATGCACTCACTCTACTCCAATTGGGTTGAAATGGGGAGAGGGTGCTGCCCATTCTCGAGGCGGGTTGAGGGCTAATGTGAAGTGTAGTTGGCTCGTTATGGGTGCCCGCTAGATGATAATAATGATCATATTTATCTCTGCGACACAAAATAAAATCGTCCACCCAAGTCTGGTGCAGGAAAAACTCTTTTACTGTTGTTTTTTTTAATCTTTGGTTTTTGCCTACTAGGACAATGCGCTGTTCAGAACGATTTGATAGCAAAGAGGTTGGCTATCAAGCTGGTGTCTTCCGTGGACGACATTGCTATGCCGAATGTTTTCTTTAGCGACGCAAATCAGACACCGGAGATGTTAGAGTGAAGGCATTAAAACTGAAGTAGCTCGTCTGAAATAGATTTGGTATGGCACGAGAGATAAGCTTGGAGAATGAAGTGATTCATTCCAGAGCAGGAAATTAGGCACTCTTGGTGTAACATAATGATCTACCTCGTTTAAAGTGTTGTGTTACAACAAGTGAAGTGCTAAAGCACTAGCATGGTTGCATAGTTTTTTGAGCTGCTGTAGTGAAGGACTTTATGCTTATGAGTTGCTTAAACAATCACATATAAGTATTTTAGTTCTTGGAATTTTCAATAGTTTATGATATAGATACTCTGTGAGGTAATTTTCTCAATCAAGCGGCAATTTTCTCCGTCCCTTTTTTCAAAGTGCCAAAATTCTCACTGTAATAACGTAATGTTCATTTA
Source organism: Anopheles bwambae (assembly GCA_007018985.1). Classification (NCBI taxonomy): domain Eukaryota; kingdom Metazoa; phylum Arthropoda; class Insecta; order Diptera; family Culicidae; genus Anopheles; species Anopheles bwambae. The sequence goes on along the minus strand of SIXB01001194.1, from coordinate 27,554 downwards.
TTGAATATGTAGTTCTTGAAAAGACTTTCATAGTTCACAATTGTTACATTGTTCTTTCTTTTTATGTATCCACAATCCGTGACACTCGTCTTGTAAATTCATAAATGCTAGGTCGCAACTGAATCAAAGCAGCGCTGCAGAACGAGTGAAATATTTTTCGCTAGTATACTTCATGGTGCCTCATCTGACAAGTAGCAAGTTAAGCAACAAGGTAACGGATCCCTCGCGATACCACTTTACTTAGGGCTGGTTCGAGCCGCCGGATCCAACACCTTACACGGACACCAAAGCTCCATCGCAGATCTAGCCTCCGGGCAGTGTCATCTACTTGCATTACTTGAAGCATATCGGACAACAAGAGCGCAATAACAGCCCAGTGTTTGCTCAAAATGATCGACAACGGATACTCGTACGTGACGCGCGACAACCTACGCTACACCGAGCTGAACGATGGCCGCTCGTACGCCCAGATGGGTACGCTCTCCTCCCCGCCGTCGATGGCCAACCGGGGCATGCCCGAGTACGATAGCTCGGTCGTCCATCTCGCCAACCATCGACCGTACGATCCGGCCCCCCAGACCGCGTTCGAGCGGTACGACACGGCGTATGCGCCGCAGCGTACCGCGCTCTATCCGGCTGCTGCGTACGGCTACACGCAGCCAGCCATCATCGACGACGAGCAGAAGTACCTGGGCGCGGACAGCAATTCTCACCCGGCGGAGGTGCAGCAGCCCCAGACGCACCCGCACCATCACCATCTCGGGCTGGGCGGTCCGGCAACGGTACCGGACGCCCGCACGCACCACTCGATGATGAAGGTCGAGATGGACGACAGTGCGACCGGTCCGATCTATCCTCGCCCGATCTACCATTACGATCCATCCACGTGCGGTGCGATGCCGCCCGGCTTTTCCGCGATCAATCTGAGCGTGAAGGAGTCGAGCCCGCCGCTTCCGCCGTCGTACAAGACCGGACCCGGATCGCCCTCACCGAACGGGCGGCGAGCGGGCGACGAGAGGGGGAACAAGATATCCTCTAGCAGCCCGGAGCCGCAGGTCAGCCCGTCGGACGGCCGACGGAACAGCAGTCCCCAGGCATCGCTAGACCTGAGCTCCAACAATAGGTAGGTGGACAAGCTCATATATATGAGTCAGATTTTTTTTAAATTAATTTTATCAAGAGATTAGCAAGGCAATGCTATTTGAACTTCAGGTACATGCACTGCAGCGATAAATGCATTTATAGTTTAAATCCGTTTATGTATTGGTACCTCAAGCGATTCTTCAATATGCAGTCTTCAATTTACACAATTACAGCTTCATTTCAATTTCAAATGTACTTGTAGGTTTAGATTGAAATGTACAATGTACCATTTTGCTCTGCTTACGGATCTGTACCTCTTATACAGGGCTTTACAAGTCAGAATCGAATGTCAACAACACAATTTTAGTGGCTCAAGACTCAGTTTAGGTGTCAAAAGTTGTTGTTTCACCGCAACCGCATCGTTGCGGTGAAAAAACAACTTTTGATAGCTAAGCTGAATCTTGAGCAACTGAAAATGTTTTGCTGACATTCGATTCTGACTTGTAAAACCCTGTAAAACAGCTTAGCGTTGTCTCATGCATCTCAACATCTCGTAGAAGTTATTAAGCGAGATATTGAACTATTACACATGCAAGTTCAATTTCTCCGTAACATCTTGTATCTTATATCTCCCTAAGTAATTTTGTTTCCTCTCGTTTACTGCCCACCCACGACTCAGTGGCGGGACGAGTCCACAGTTTCCGAACCGTCAGAGTGCGAACATCAACACCAACAACAGCAACACCAGCACCAGGGCGAACACGAGCAACACCAACAGTAACGCTGTGTATACGAGCGAGGTAAGCGAAAGCCGCCCGGCGGAGGTGAACACCAACGAGTACACAAACACGCCGGAGCGTCCACTTGGGATGGGCTTTGCCAGGCCGCAGCCACCTTCCGCCTCCTACAGCAGGGAGTCCACGCCGGACAGTGGGGGCTCCTACTACGCCGACAGCTACCGCGACCAGAGTGGTAAGTGAAGTGGTAGCTACACCGTTTGCTTGAACCGTTGCACTAAGCGCAGTTTCGCTTGAATCGCCGCTTGCAGGCTACAGTCCGCACACGAGCTACGGCATGGTGGTGCAGCCGGACTATTCGAACGGGTATCCCGGCTACGCACCGAACGCTTACCAGTACAGTGGACCGTACGCGAGCTCGCTCGGCACCACCGTCTATCCGCCGACCGTACCGACGAGCTATCCGGCCAGCTCGAGCTCCAGCTTCGTGACGCCGCCGACCCTCGGGCAGCACATAGCGCCGCACGATAATCTCCTCAAGGCTGGGTAGGTACTTCCAAAAAGCGTCGCAAGATTGCGACGGTGAGGGCATACTAAGCAAAGCAGTTCTTTCCTGTGCAGTCTGACCGGCTACCAGCGTCTCGAGCGACCCCAGTTTCCGTCACAGTCCCAGGAGCTGAAGTGTCCGACGCCCGGATGCGACGGGTCGGGCCACGCGACCGGCAACTACTCGTCCCATCGCAGTCTGTCCGGATGTCCGAGAGCGTCCAAGCCGAAAAGCAAGCCGCGCGACGGACAGGAATCGGAACCTTTACGGTAAGTGCCGACGGTGTGTGCGCTGACGATCGTAACTACACACATTCTTTCTCGCTGTATCTGTCTTCCGATCTTAATGCAGATGTCCCATCCCTGGATGCGATGGTTCCGGTCACTCTACGGGCAAGTTCCTCTCACATCGCAGGTACGTGATGAGCTGCCGTACCAACTCCACTGTACGGAAGTTCTTTGGCGAACTTCCGTGTGGGTCTGTCCATTGTGTCCGCCACTCTTCTTCATACTCTCTCTCTCTCTTTTTCTCTTACTCTCTCTCTCTCTTTCTTTCTCTCTATCTCTCTTTCTCTCTACGCAGTGCATCTGGTTGTCCGATTGCATTCCGCAACAAGATGCACATCCTGGAGAACGGTGGCACGATCGAGCAGGCGAAGGCCGCCATGGCGCAGGCCGCCGCCGGCAAGTTCGAGCCCTTCACCTGCCCGACGCCGGGCTGCGACGGCAACGGGCACGTGGACGGTACGTTCAGTACACACCGCACGGTCGCGAGCTGCCCGACGGCCCAGGGACCGGGCCAGGCGCCGGCCAGCAAGAAGCCACGGTACGGTGACGCCGACGCGGGCGTGCTCGGCGGTCTCGGCCCGGTCGCGTCCAAGTCCTTCAACGGTAAGCTAATCGAGGATTGACCAAGCCTAGAGTACTGCTTAGACTAAACATCCTGTACCTCCCGATCTCTGTCCGTGTGTTTCCTCTGTGTGTGCGTGTCTGTGTGCGTGTTTCCGCTCCGGGGCTCCGTGCGTGTGTGTGTGCTTGCGTGTGTGCGCCTGGTGTACCGTGCCGCTCTCTTCAACCTTCACACCCACCCCGACGGCCGGCTGTCATCGGTGTGTCACCTGCCGACCTAGCAGACCTAGCGACCGGCTACAGCCAGAGCGTCAAGGGCAGCCTGATGTCCGGGCCCGGTCCGCTGCTGGTTGGGCCGCCGGCTCCCCCGCCCGGCTCCCAGATTCTTTCGTCCGGCGGTGGTCCACCGGGCTCCACGTCCGGGCTGCTTGCCGGTCTCGCACATCCCGTGCCCGGCCTGCACGGTCACACCGTCCCGGGTGTAATCGGTGGCCCCGGCTCCAATCACTGCGGACCGGGTGCGGCCCCCGGCGACGGGCAACACACTGCGCACGATCGGGCGGCGGGCGGCGGCGGCGGCGGCGGCGGTGTTGCGATCGCACCCAACCCGACCACCGCTCCGACCGACGGTCTGTCATCCGACCCGAGCGGCGTACCACCGGACAGTGGGGCGGGCGTCCCGACCGAGGACATCCTGGCGCTGGACGAGGAGATCACCGAGCTTAAGCGGGAGAATGCGCGGGTCGAGCTGCAGATGCTGCGGCTCAAGTCGAACATTAACGCGATGGAGTCGCAGCTGAACAACAACAACCACGAGCCGAAGCTGCTCGAGATAGGGACGCGCGGGATCACATGAAATTTCCTTACGTGTTAGGACGTTCCCGGTACGCCTGTCGTCGGTGCGGTGAAGAAAGTGTGGTAACAGAGAGAGTGATAGAGAGAAGGAGAGTAGGAGAGAATGAGAACTGTTGAGTCAGTGCGTGAATCAAACGAGTGCGTGGGCTAGTGCGTGAGTGAGTTAGTGAAGGCGCAAAGGCGGAACCACACCAGGAACGATCCTAACGCGACTACTCCGGAGTGCAAACTGCGGAATGAAAACTGCTAGCGAGGCAAGATTGAAATTTACAACAACAACAAAAGCCAAAAGCGTGAGTGAGACAAAGTGTCGAAAGGTGTGCGTGTTGAAGGAAGTAACCAGTGATCGGCCATCGAACCGAGCGCAATACACAGTGTGTGTGTATGTGTGTGTCATTAGAGAGTTATCTGTACAGATGAAACCGGTCACCGACCGAACGAGAAGCGTTATCAGAGGCACACACTCGCAATAACAAAAACACACACACAACAATGGCAGATGAGTGTAACATCTCGCTACCTGGAAGTATACTGCGGCTTACAGGGACGATACGAACGAAACACACACACATGAGCATGCGAAACTATTGGCCGAACAGAAACGAACAAACAAACACTAACCCTTACATTGTATACTAGAACGTTTTGGAAGTAAGTATTGAACATATTGAAGCGGCCGAATGGTGGGAGATGGCGGAAGCCAACAAAAAAAAACACAATACAAAAAAAAATCTCCCTATTTGGTAAACAAAGTGTTTTTGTGCTAGTATTGTAACCCGTCGTGTTAGTCGTAAAATGTAGGGAGTTCGAGGGCAGGTACCGCCAGTTCGAGACACCGGGGAACGGTGTCGGGCGTGTATGCGTGAGTGTCGATTTATAAAACAAAACTACTCTTAGCAAGTCATTTCCCCCAATTCCACCCCTCCCAGTACGAACAACCAACCGCCACACACCCTCACACACAGCGGACACAGGATCGAGTTGTACAGGGCACGGAGGAGATTGTCTGCGCGGGTGTGAGGGTGTGCGTTGGGAGCGAAAGAGTTGCAGTTGTAATATAGTGGCGCCTTCCACCTTTTCGTTAGCAATTGTTGACGCGTGTACTACCCGTAGTTGACAGCAAGTGCGCTCGTGCGTTTGCTTCGCGGATGTCGCGGAAGCCTTACTAGAGCGAGGCCGATGGCTGTGTTTGGGTTTTGTAGCCGATTTTTAAATTTTGTGTTCATCCCTTATCCCCCTACGCCTCCCATTCTTTACTCTTTATATACCAGTAAATGTGGTTAAAACGGGCATGTGCAAATGCAAAAACAGGCAAGAAGAAGAAGAAGAAGAAGAAAACAAGTCGGAATCTTAGAGGAAACTATTATGTAAGGTCAACAAAAACACTGTAGGGCACTGTGACATAGAACACTAAGGTCCGAGTACGAGAAGGGAAAAACGCAGTGGAAAATTATACTCTATGAAGGTAAAAAAAAGAAAGAAAAAAACAACAACAACAAAACAAACAAACTAGCAACGGAAGTGTATGGGAGAGTTTTACCTAGTCAAATGTGCTGTATGACTTATATTTTAAATATTATTGTGTATCGTAATTGATTGACTTATTGCAATACAATAAAATGTAACACTACTGCAAGCAAAATGGTGCCGATTGAGCTAATCATCCATTATTTAACGAAGTAGAAAAAGATCGTCCGTCTGTTGCTGGAAGGCATAGTATTTCTCAACCAGAGGAACCGAGAAAGAGACAGAAAGAAGGAGATAAACAGAACAATAAGCAGGAAAAGTAATTACACAAAAAAGCGAACTTGCTAAGCTGTCACAAGTTTGAAAGCGATGCACAGCACTGATTCTTCTTAGTTACAGTGTGTGTGTGTGCGTGTGTTTGCGTAAAGGGTGTGTGGAAATGTGTGCAAGAAAGGCGCTCCCCAGCACCCAGCAGGATAAAAAAGTAAACAATACAATAAATGCTGAAGTGACATGTTAGAAAAATTGTATAAACACAGCGAGAAGAAAGAAGACAACAAACAAACAAACTTAAACAGTATACAACACAAAGCAAGAGTCAAACATCTTAAGCAAACAGCCAGAGCACACTGTAACAAAAAAAAGAAAGGAAGAAGAAGAAAAGGCTAAAAACATCACAACAACAAAACGACGAACACACTTTTGGAGTAAGAGAAGAAGAAAAATGTAATACGAAAATTATAAATGGCAAATCAGAAACTAACACATGCAAAGAAGCTAAAAAAGAAAACAAACATAAAAAACACACATACACATATAGACATTCACACAAACAAACGCAACCAAACCAACACTACTGTATGTAACCGGTTATGAATTTTAATAAAAAGTAAAATAACATATTTGTGATATTAGATCGTTCTGTTTTCCACACGCGGCCGTGACGTTCCCTTACCAATATTCGAAACAAGCTACCCCCCCCTAGCCGAGCAGCGGGTAAGTATGTGCGTGCTGCTGACATCCTGACAGGTGTGTATATGTGTGCGTGGGTTTGCGTGAGTCATGCATGCACGTGTGTTAGATCGATGACGGCCGGGCCCGTATAGCGTTGAGTTTTGGTGCGTTTCAACCCAATTTTGTCATCCTGCTGCAAATGAAGATCTTAAACTGTCGGCTGTATTTCTGAGCATTCACCCATGGGCATGAAAAGCAATAATGCATGCCTGTCACTTTACTGACCTCTGACTAATTTACGAGTGCATTGTTTTACGCTGCCTTTTACTATTGCCATTCTTCGAGAAGTAGGAGTAAAAAAAAAGTACGAAGTTTTCTGTGCTAGTGGCACCAGGAAAGCAAACAGCAATGACATGCTAAAATAGGCATCAACATGTCATTTCCGGGGACCGGGTCGGGAAATTGGGTACCCTTTGATTTCCAGGCCACGCTTGGCAGGGCACCGGCAACGGTGATGCGATGAGTGCACTGACGGCTCGGCGAAGCGGTGCGTGAGTGGATATGTTTGACATATTTATATCGCTTCGTTCGCGCTGTTGACAAGGTAAGTAATTGATATTAGTTTCTGTTTTTTTGTGTGTGCATGTGTGTGTGTGTGAGAGAGAGTTTGCCATGCGCTTCCCCCTACATTGCATGACAAGATAGGCCCGCATGCATTCAATGGCTTCTGACAAGTGGATAGACAATCTGATCAGCGCTCCGGCGGTTAGCAAGCCCTGCAATTAGGGGACACGCGAACGCACTGAGTGTACATTCTCATCCCCCCCCCCTCCCCATCCCTGGGGAGCATTCGCAACCGATTACTCATTCATGACTTTTGCCAGTTCGAACCCTCCAACCCGCCCTGTCAGGGATGGGTTGATGCTTAATTTGCCCGCGCGCACCGTGTGATATATCGTGGTTTGACTTTACGTCGCTTTTACGCCGACTGTCTGGTTGGAGGGCGACCAATCGCGACTGGAGAGCGGGACGGAAGCATGAAGATGAGTTACCGCAAACTCGCGTGATGCCTGATGGTGCACGCACCGTACCGGACGGATGGTTTCCAGTGGGGAAAGGGACGATGTCGATTCCGTTCACCTGTTGAACCCGCAGAGTGTGATTGGAGCTGGGAGACATCGGGGTGATGCAAATGGTGGAATTGGAATTTGTTTGAATGGAGAATGGTGCAGAGATGGCATCGGGAAGCTCCTAAACCTGCCGGGTTCATTTAGAGCCAAATAGAAGGAGAGATTGAGAAGCACCGAATTAATCGAACCGAATGACAGTCACGACTGACATTAAACATTACCCCCCCCCCCCTTCGCTTCCCTCTCCCAATGGTCTCCAATACTGCCAAATTCCTGGCAGCAAATTGTCAGAACGCGAAGAAACTTACAGCCGCTCCTCCCCCACCAAGATCCAAGCTCTGCTGAGCCCATTACCATTCATTTCAGATTTTCAAAACTCATTTCACCTCATCGGCTCTCATCATCCAGCGGCCGGAACACAATTAATTACTTCTATCCAGGCCCTTCCTCGCAAATCAATTTCGAGTGCTGTGCCGAGTATTTTTTGCTATCTCTAGTTTCACCATGATTCGTGCATGTGCTACCCGTCCGAAGTGTTTCCAACCCTCGGCCGGAGCAAGTCTTCTATTTTTTTTTTATTGTTTTGTTGTGTTGTATGCGCTGCCCGGAAAAGTAATTTTTCATGTTCCGTCAGTCGTAGGCGAAAAGGAATCAAACACACACACACCCCGGGAAACGGTTTCGGGGGAAGAAATATTGCTCGCGGGCACCAGCGGTCCTCGTTCTCCGCTGCTTCCTGCCTTTGCTGAGAGTTGATTTTTTTGCAGCGCTTGACCCAACTCAATGAAGCTTTCAAATCGACAGCTCAGCGCCGCAGCCTCAATTGTGCCGAATCATCTTGAGCCGCGCGCACCGAAGGCATCCATGTCAGAATTCCACCCCCTTGCACGGTGGGAGATTGTTTTTTTCTGAAGGGTGTAAGGGGTTATTCTTTTTTATCATCGAAAACCGTCCACTGTGCTCGGGACGAGGTGAAGGACACTCATTGTCTTGGGAGCACGTCTGTGTATTAGCATGTTGACCGCTGCTAGCTTAGGGAAGTTGGTGGGATTTCAAATACGACGGAAAAAACGCTCCAGCTATCCCTAATCTTTGAAGCTATCTTTTCTCTTCTACTCTTACGTAAAATTTCGTGCCTTCTATCGGCTTCCCTTCGGTTACCCGGGATCGCCGAAACCCAACCCTCCCGAGGGCAGTGAGGTCATACATGAAATTAATTTTGACCGTTGCACTGGCGTTGAACCGCGTTCGTTACGCGTGCCTTCCGTGGGTAGGGCAATCTGAGGGGGGAGGGAGTGGGTAGTGTGGTAAAAAAGACACAATTCAAAAAACAGCATCCCGCCGATGGCGCATCATTCCCTTCCTGCAACGGCCAAAAACAGAACGCTTCAACCATTAATGAGCCCGGCAGCCAAATTAGGGCAACTCCTTCGCTTGTCCTGCCTTTGTGCCAGCTGGCCATGGCAAGAGGAGAAGAAGAACAAGAGCAAGAAGTAGTGAGAGAGAAAAAAAATGCAAAAAACACAATGACAGGCACTCAGGCCCGGCCCGGAGACATTGATTAATTTAAATTAATTAAAAATCACTCAACCTTACACGCTTGATGTGCGTTTGGCAGGTTGCGCCAGCGCGGTTGATTAAAGATTGATTATATTGCTGTATGTGTGTGTGTGTGAGTGTGAGTCAGTGTAAATGTTTTTGTATTTGTATGCGAGTGAGTGTGTTTGTATATAGTGTATCGAAAACTGTTCATTATGTGGATTGAGTGGTATTAGTTGAGAGATGGTCGGTTCGAAAAGCGTTTCAAACGACAGTTTCGATAGGCGATTGCACGGCTCTAAATTCATGACGCAACTCTGAAGGAAATGTTCTACATATTACACAAATAGGTAAAATGTGGTTATTTAAACAGGATTTTGTGAAGTTCAAACGTTCAGTATGCTTGTGTTGATTTCATTGTGATTTTTATTCCAAATATTCCATTTCTCTGTGGTACATGTAAGGTTGCACGTAGTTCGGACGTAATTTGCTGCTATGGACTAGAAATGAAGTGAGAATCACTTTTGTATATCAGAACGAGAACATTCTTCACCGCTTCATGAGAAAAATATTTCCTGTTTAAGGCAAAATTTTACGCTTCAGCGCTTATGGCTTTGGCGTTCCATTTGGTGTGCATAGTTTGACTGTAATTAACCGTCAGGGAAAATCTTTACGCTTTAATGATTTAACAACACCTAATGCACTTTTCAGCGGAATAAAACAGTGTACTTTTCGAGCATGAATCATAAAAAGTAAGCATAAATGAATCATTACACATGCTATCACTTTATTCACCTGTTTCGGTTGTTGTTTTGTTAATCAGTCTGTTAAAAAAACGTATTTTTTTCATTCCAGCAATGGCGCTATGTACTTACCTATTACAACCGTTTCATCACTATTTTGTGGGTGTATTTTCTTTAACACTACATCCGTCCGCAGTTTGCTACATGTTCATGACTTTATTGTTGTTGTAGTTGTGTTGTTGCATTCAACCGTTTCTCCCATTCTCTGCAAGCACATCGGCTGGCAAGCCCTTTACAACCAATTGGATAGTGCGGTGGGTAAATCTTTTCCTTCCATCGCAGCTTTCGCGCTGGCTCCGTTCATCTCTTTCTAGCCGAGCGGACGGACAGACGGCTCCCCAATTGGTGGAACAACGGTGCGCTCTCGTTCGCGCGCACTCTCGTTTTCTCTCGCGCGCGCGTTGTCCCCCATCAACGCATCCACCATCGCACCGCGTACTCGGGGCTTTCATCCACCGAGCGTGGGGAAAAGCAAAGATGGACTGCAAAGGCGTCGTGCTGCTTCGCTCGCTCGCTCGCCATGTTGCGGGCTCTCGGTGTGTCTTGCAGCACAACACGCATTCACGGAAGCAATGGAGCTTTTTGAGAAATGTTCGAGCGGATGGGGAGCAACGCAACCGCTGCTATTGGGCATTCGGTGAAGACGTGTGCTTGTGTGGTGTTGCATCCGTCAGTTTGCGCTGCACGGGTATCCGGGGCCCTAGCGCTGCCAAGGACGAGAGAACCGCCTTCCGAGAGCAGCGATCAAGGCTATGTCGAGGGCCTTCGGCACCAGGCACAGTCGCTGAACTACCCGTTGTGGTGGCTGAGCGCGGTGGTCCTGGTGGAATCCAGCCGTGGCTCTTTCGCACTCTCTCGCTCTCTGTCGTTCTCTCATTTGCGCATCGTGTCCTGAACGCTATCAAGAGCTGCGTCTTATCTGTACGCTTTTTTTTATATTATTTTGCCTTCATCTTCATCTTCACCTTCTTATTCATACCCATATCCTTCACTGTATATCACGCCTGTTGCCGTTTCAACTGGTGGTCTCTCTTTTTGCTCGGTGCCGCTACGGCGCATTCTATTTTCTTCCACATGCAGCGGGATTCCTTTCTCAAATCATTCCTTTTTGGTGCTCTTCAAACGCTTTCTGTTGGGGTCTCTTATGTGTGTTTGTGTGGAGTTGCTTAAAATGGCGGATAAGGACGATGCCACGAATCGCCGCCAACACGGATAGCCTCGTTTGGCAGGCAGGAAAGGAAGGAAAGGTTGAGCAATTCAATGGACAGCAATGGGCGAGGTAGATTTTCTGCCAGAAAAGCGTGAAAGCTTCCAGCCGCCATTTTGTGTGCTGGCTGCTGGGTTGCTGATAACAAAAGTATTTGCAGCTAGGCGTTCTTCGTTCGCGATAAATTCTTTCCATTTCCTTTCAACAGTGCAAGCACGGGAAGAGGTGAAACGAACGGATTTAAGAATGCGCAGTAGTTGTGAGATATTTCAGGTATAGCTAAGAGATCTACAGCCGCGAATGTAATATTTAATGTCTTGTTTTACTCATCGGGCATTAGTTAAAGAGTTGTTTAGTTGTTTTGGCCTCGAATATTGTTTCCGATTTCATCTCAAGAGCTCTAGCAAATACTCTCAACTACTTTAAACTCTGCAAATCTCAACTACGTTAACATCTGTATAGGTCTAGTTTTCCCACTCGCCGTGTTTAAGAATAAATCCCCCTGTGAACGCTACAAGTTTTCAAACTTTGTTCGGCACCGTCAGCACTGCGTTAAAGACGCTTCCTACGCGTGGTTTTATAGGTTTCTCGTCGGTCTGCCTGCTTTATAGAGCGCAAACTTTCTACTGTCACCTTGCCTGCCGCACACGTGCCCACCAAAAATCTTATCGCGAAAGGGGGCTCTCTTAATCGAGGTTACTCTCCCGAAAGAAAGGAAAAAAAAATCAATACCCCCAAAAACTTGTGCCTCGAAATTATCGCATCAGCTGATCGGCAAGGTCCCCGGTACTGCTTGAACGCTGTCTAAACTTTCGCACCGCACCAGGCTCGCTAGGGTTTGGACCGGAGAAAACGGGGACACAATCCACTCCCCCTCCTTTCGTTCCACCAAAAACTCCGATTTCTGCCCCGGTGTGTTGTGGGGCGACCGAACTCATTATGTTTCCGCCAAAGTCTCGCCAAAGTGTGGCAGGGACGGAGGAGTGGTGTCGGGTGAAACAAAGTGCCAAACTTTACAGACTCTCCCTGCGTCATAATTTGGCAAATTGATCCGAAAGGGAGGGAAGGGAGACGAGGTACACAAGTAGCAATAGAAAAAGAGAGAGGGAAAGAGGGAGAGGGAGAGAGTGAGAGATAGAGAGAGAGGCAGAGAGAAACAAAAAGTTTGGCGGTTTAAAATTAAAAACTTTCACTGAGAGGCCCCGTGAAACGTCAGTGTGACGTTGCGTGCGTGCGCTTCACGGAGGCTCGACAGGGGACAGGACCGGAAAGGAGAGGGACACTTTGTTTGGCTAGAATTGTACGGAACTGTAATGTCGGTCAAGCTTTTATGACTTTTCGAGGGCGGCAGTTTTGTTCCATTACGGGGGACCAGAAGTTGCGTTTGCTCGTTGCGTTGGCTAATGTTGGCACCGAGTCGTGAAACGTCAGCAAGTTTTGCAAGGGGTAAGCCTGCCGGCTGCGAGACTGTTTTTTTTAGGGTTATAGACCCTTGTTGCTTGGCGCCTAACTTTTGTCCGGCATGTGTCTGTGAATGTGCTTTAAAAAACTGGAGAGAGTTTGTATATTCGGTCAAGTAGCTCTTGCTAATGATCAGTACACGGCGTATTGTGTGGAATTAGAATGTCAGATATGGGATTATTGGTTGCTAAATAGTCAACACTATCTGATAAACATGTGATGTTTGTTTTGATACATTCCAAACGACAATTCATATGGTCTGATCGCTGAAACTGTTATCGAGCTGGTCTAAACTCCTACAAGCTCTCTGGTCTGTGTAATACAACCAAGCTGAGATGTGATCTGCGTAAAAGTACCTTCCTGCCACGGGCAAGGGCTCCCAAGGGCAAAGTAATGAAAGGGTGCAACCACCGGGGCAGTAAACCGTACAATCTCTCCCTTGCCGTGCGCACGAATAAGTGTGTGTGTGTGTGCGTGAGTATTACTAGCGCGAACGCAAAATATAAGCACCAAACTTTTGCGTTTCAACCTTGAAAAAGTTTGTTCCATTATGCTCTGCGTAGAGCGCTGTTCCATAAAACCCCTCTCCCACCACAAACGAGGCCAACTTCGACCTTGGGGTTCGAACCCGGCCTGGGGATGGATAAGTTTTTACGCACCCAAACTTGTCTCAGTTGGCTTTTGATTTAAATTTTGTGTTCGACCTCCTCCTCTTATGGAGTCGTGTATTGATTCGCAATCCAGCAACAGAGGACTTGCGCTCATTTGGGTCCGTTCTGATTAAAGCGTGATCAGGCGTGGCTGAGGTGCTAGTCGTGTTCCAAACTTTAACAACGGACTTAAGATAATTTGATTTTGTAATATCAATATTTTGGTTCACTCTTAATCGATTCTGGTTTAGGTTGATCAGTCGATTTTCTAGCAGATCGTTTCTTTGCACGACCTCTTGCACTAACAATTGAAATCTGTGGAGCCAAAAACAGCCATAATACAGACGTTTGTAATACCCGGCTAACCTAATTCCCCACCGGCTGGCAGATTAGCTGATTAGTTAGTCTTTAATTGCTGTTTACATTCACGCTCGCACGCTGCCTTTTCCCCCGTACACGCTAGCGGCCTCCCGCTTTAGCGTAAACTTCCCGTCAGCTGTGAAAAGTGGGTCAAAGTTAGGGCAAAAACCTCGCTAAAGTTGCGCCTCCAGCCTGCAGATGAACCAAGTGGTGAACTAGGTTGGCAGGTATGTGTATGTGAGTTCGTGTGTGTGTGTGTGCGCGCGCATACCCAAACTAGATCCCAGGGAGCTCGCGAGCGCGCGCGCGCACACACCGTTACTTTTCAACCGAAATAGCTCGTGGGGCAGCCGGGAAGGAAAACGGGAGGCTTTCGAGACGACCTGCCGGTTAGCAAGATCATAGTTGGCGGGTTCCACCAGCGCCGGGAAAGCGCCGGGTTTTGAAAGAAAATTATAAGAAAAGTTTTACGCGAGCAAAAGTTGGCACATTTTTCGCCGCCACCGCCTTAACTACTTGTTGTTTCCCCACATTGTCGACCCACCGTCTCTTCCTATGACAATGCAGGGTAAGGTTGGGGGCGAGGGGTAAAAGTTGTTGCAAAAGTTTGAAAACTTTTGCGACAAGGTATCCCTACTTTTTGTGAACAGAGAGGGTTTTAAGGCATAATTTGAAGGGCAGAGTGGATGAGCGGAGAAGCTACCCATACCTTGCGAGGGTGTCTAGCGGGTGTACGAGGGAGGGTTATTTTAATACAAAGAAAGTGCTGATGAAACATGAGAGGGAAGATCTCACAGCTGATGAGTAAACTGGCTTAGATTTGCAATGATGTCTACGCCACAGATGTAGAGTAAGTTTGCAAAAACATTGTTGGTTTGGAACATCAAGAATTTTGTAAGCCAATTTTGGGGAAATAAATCCTTGATTTAAGATATATGGATTATTTTGTGTATTATCTGCTGTTCACGCCTCATCTTTAAAGCAACCAGCTGTTAGCAACATAAAGAAATTCAGAAGAACTTAGAGCTCCTCAGCTCTTGGATGTTAAATTTCCAATAGTTTTTCTTTGCATTCTGACCTTTTCATTACCAAACAATACAAAAAATAACGTCAGAGCTAGACAGGCTTTGTAGATCCAGAGCTTCAGAAGATATTGAATCCCTTAGAGCTGGGGGGCAGAATATCTCTCAATTACTGCGCAAAGAATATCCTACTCACCTTAAGCCAATAAACAAGCACCAAGACGTCCGCCGCTGTATCTATGTAACAAAAGGCTAACGAAATTTATTACAACGCTTTGGTTCGCAAATCTTGATGCACCGCACCCTTTCCAAGCCATTTATTCACTGGCTGGACGCACGGCCCCGTTTGGTCAGAAACGTGTTCATCCCTCCCGAACCTTCACATCACGGCTGGCATGATGTATGATGGCGTCGAACTGCCCTCTGCGTCCCGTACTCGGTGATGCGTCGTTTAGCAATCAACAACAAACAAACAAACAGCTACAAGCACGCCGTTTGGTGCAAAACGGGGAACGAGGGGGGCTAAATAAATCATGCACTCAACTGACCAGCGAACCCTAACCCAACCGAGAGCTAGCCCAAGATATCGACCGTCGACGCGATTCGTTACGCCCGGCGTCAAGAATCAAGTGGAAAACTAGCTCTCCCTTCACCATTGCTTATCGGTATGTGCCGCAATGGACCGTGTCCAGTCGTCGCGAAATTGCTGCCGTTCGTGGAAAAAGCGGAAACTATGATGCCCAATATCGTACGCTTCATTAGCTTTCGTTTCAGCAGATCAATTAAGCCATCGGACGGGGTTGTTTTCGGCGTGTGAGTTTATTCTTTACTTTCCTTACATCCAGAATTTGGATCTTTAAGAAGATCTTTACGTAGTGCTCAACAATGGAACAAAGTGTTTTGATTTGAACGCAGCACCAACACACACAAAAATGCCAACGCAATCATATGCCTAAAGACGGTCTTTTGCAATTTACTTAGTTCTACGCTCGAATATGCCGGAGTGATTTGGCATCCCACTAGTAATATTCTGATAGATAGCATAAAATGGGCTAAGAGAAAATTTACAAGGTATGCAATCAAATGTCTCATTGCTGCTGTTTTGTTGCTGGTCTGCTGCTTCGTGAAAAGGATTGTTCCAACTTCATCCAAGATACCTCTCTATGCTCCATCGCGATCACTTCGTCCCAGAGATCCCTTACTGATTCCCGCTCGACTTACACGTTATAGCCAACATGGCCCTTTTATTGTAGGAATGTAACACTTCAATTAGTGTTGCCTCACTTCGATTTACAACCAACTTCAGTTCGATTTCAACCTGACTCTTATAATATACAATAAAATCTACTACCTGACGATATGATCTACTGCGTTAGTTTTTAAGCTTATACGTAGTTTTAGCATTGACTTAAGATTTTTCATAGTGTTAACACATAATGACGTTTAAACTTCGATAAAGAATTAAGATAATTCAATTAGAAAGTGTTAAAAGAAAACGTTGCATAAAAGTTGCCGTTTTTTGAAGGAGAACAATTTAAAATAACCCCTAGATATATGCAATCTTCACCGCAGCATGGCTTTTTAAGATATTTAGGACTTTACAACATACTTTCTTTCTCCTAAAAAACGTCACATTCCGATACGAATTTGAAATCAAACAGAAATCACGTTCGCATGCATGCCTATCGTCGGCAATAAAACCCCCAACGCAGTGTTTGTCGTTACGTGCACACTTGTTTTGGTATATACCCCTTGCGATCATACATCGACCCCCGCTTTCATCTCATCCGCCTCTTTATCCAGCAACGTAATGGCATGGGGAAGTTCTCGAATCTTATCTGCGTCATGCCATCATGGCCAGTAGTAGCTCCTTGCGCCTCTGCGTCCAGTTCCGCTTTCCTCTGCACGAATGCCCGAACCTTCGCCCCACTCTGTCATCTCTCAATCAACCGATTAGGCAACAGTTATATTGACGCTTATAGCCCGTTCCGGGCTTTTGCGAGGGAACTTACGTCATAGCTGTTTGCTTCGACCCTGTATTTATCCTTCCCTTGCACGTTTGATATAAAAGAAAGGAGTGAAAAAACCGAGGAAAATCCAAAAGAACCTTCTCTGCCACTCACTACTACTACACATATACACACTTACACTGGGGGGGATATTCTTGTTTTGTTTCCTTGTCCCGACGTTTGCTTGTACTTGCTCACTTTAACGGGCTAATCCGCTCGATCCTTTTACAACTGTCCACAGCTCCGTTGAAGGAAAGGATGGTAAGAAAACTAACCGGAGAAAGGGGGTGACTTTTTTCTAGATCACCCTTTATTTCCCTCTTCTTTTTATCCCCTTTACTTCTTGTTGTGAATGTGCAAGAAAATTCCAGGCCACAGTAAGCACTGTGGAACAATTTTTATGATAAAAGAGACGCTTTTGTTTTGTTTTGTTTTCAACAATAAGGATGATTCAACTGTCAAACACAACTAGTTCCGTTCTTTCACACTATTTGTTTTTTTCCATCTTAAAAATGAATAAAATAAAAAATTTAATTAAAAAAATGCTATCTGCTTCCTATAAAAATCGTTTCGCAGTTTGAATTTTTATATAGTTCTATTATTCTTCTTTTGTTCTCAAGAAATTTTTTCTTGAGCGACCTTGCAATATTTCACATTTTGCCTAAAGTTATGCAATTTGATTATATTTTTTTGTTTTTTATACATTCTATTACATAATGGAACAAAACAACTAAATCCAGCGCGACTTTTGGACTTTTCGCCCTGTGATGGTGTTCACTGTCCCCCAGTTGTGCCCTCGGTGAAAGTGTTTGCACGTACGGCAATGATATATTTTTTATTGTTTATTTATGTTGCGGAGTCTATCCGGGCGGAACCTCAGCCTACCCGAGAGGTGACGTATTTACCATCCAACGGCGCCCCAAAACCCTTCGAAGCCGGACAGTGGGCAGTGCCCGTTACGCCATGTGACCGTGCAAGTGGAACGAGACGTTTACATCAATTGGCGGCAGGATGGGGTAGAGGTTAGCTTTGGAAGGAAGGAAGATTAGGAGCAGATAGGGAACGAAATCCAAAAAGCAGGCGATAGTTTATTTCACTGTAATTGAATCAGCGATCCCAACCAGCGGCGGGAGAAAGCTGTGTTCGCTTTTCGGGTTTTATTGCGCCAACCGCTTTCACTGCGGCGTACGGGGAGAGGTCGGAGGCGACAGTCGAATATGATTTGTGTGTGCGTCCTGAAACGATGCTCCCATTCCGCCGTCCTTGCACTCTTCTGGAACGAAACGATGATGATTATTGTCATCGATATTATTGGCCCGCTGCGGCATGGACGCTTCTTGCAAGACGATTTATGCGCCAAGGGCCGTAGCGGCTCGGAGGACAGACCCATACGGGGGTTATGGGAGAAGATGGTGTTTTTTACGAGCATTATCTTGGTCCTTCCACTTCAGTGAAGTGGGCAACGGTCGCATAACCAGTGAGGCAAAAATGTATTTTTTCGTCTGCTCGTTTTTTTTCCTGCGCATGTTACTTTAATTTCGTTGACCTCTCACACGGGCTCACATGTCGGTGCGTCGTCCATTCATCAATTTGTTCGCTGCCGACGGTAACCTGTCACGTTTTACATTGCGCGATGGTAGACGCGCGTATGTGTGCCGTACAGCACTCACTGGCGGCCTCTCGAGACGCCCCGGCCACTCTTAATGTTTTGCCATCTATTTCTCTAATGCTCATATTTGTTACGGCGGTGGTGTGCAGGCGCAACCGCACGGTCATCTGGCCGCACTTTCGAAGCCCCGGTTGTGCTAGCCGTGTTTCCCCAGAGTGTCGTTCATTCATTCATTTGTTTCATTACGGGCCGCCGCCACCGCCGTGTGATGACGGTGTAGCGGTGTAGAGATTTGGTTGCGCCCCCAAAACTGTAGCGACCAGCCGTACCCCGCTGGGAGCGTCGCCGAGCTACCGGTGTCGGGTGGTTTTGGCCGCTGATGGATGGGCATCTTCCCTGGCGCCAGGCAGTGCATGCGAGGGCGTCCAACAACCAAGAGAACTTGTTCGATGTAGGGAGGCGGAGGAGAAAGGACAGAGTGTTGATTCATAATCACGAAATGAGGCTAGAGATTTAAGGTTTTTCCGTTGGCAATCGTTTTGGGGAAAGGTTTAAAGCAAGTCTTCAATTAAAATGCTGTTGCTAAGCTTTAAAGTGGTGTGGCGTTCGGAAATGGTCATCAGGGGAAGTCATCGTTAACCGTGACGCAAGCAAACGCAAAAGGATAAATCTTAAGCAATCAGCTACGGTCCGGTACGGCGGGTCGATGCCACCGAAAACAGCCTTCAACATCAAAGCCGATCGAACATCCGCTCGTTAGTGGGTGCTGCTGGATGTAAGGTGTCCGTGGCAGCGCTGTTTTAGAGCACCTGGGATGAAGAAAAAACAGTAAACCAGCATCCCGGAAGCGACCCGATGCCGCGAACTTAATTACTCACTCATTAAGCGGTTATTTGCCGAGGTGGGAGCGTGAGTAATTTATTTTCCGCTGCACCTTTTGCAGACATTTTTCGGAGAGAGTAGATTCGGTCCGTTTCGCAAAACCGAGGTTTATGAGGTGAATGCTCTAATGCGATCCCCTTCCGACCGGTGTGATTTCATGGGGAAGGAAGGGTGCCAAATACGTCAAGGGCTTCAAAGGGGTTTTGATGAGTGCTTTTAATGATGCTTCGCTAGGATGACAATGCGAAACAGATATCGTAATCGGGTCAGCTAAATACTTCACAAATCACCTCAATACCCTTCCTTGACAATCTCTGCTATCAAGGAAGCAAAATGTATTCATTTCTTGTGGTCGTTATCGATATTTTGATGATCCGATGTGTGTAAATCTCTTCATTAAATAATCCTGTAGATGTGTTTAACACTTGTCACAATGTTCAAATTTTATTAAAGGCTGATTAGCATTAATTTCCAGCAGTTGCTTGGATGCTATTTGCTTAGTTCACTTCCATACAATGGCATTTGCTATTGTATGGATGTAAACCAAGATCTTTGAAAGAGAACAGGTCAATGCATTTAGAGTAAATTGACAGAAAGCCATGGGACATTTTTGACAATTAAAGTGAACATTGTTTATGTTTAGCGATAGACGTTGCTATGGCGTGAATAAGAGTTTTGTTCAGCATTTTGCACTCATATCTCTTTACTAATTTGAGCAATTAGAATATTACATGGCTGATATAATCCAAGGATTTCATTTATCATTAGTCGCTGGGTTATAAGCAAAGGAAGGTATGTGTATTGTACGTGTGTGTGCCGCTTGGATGTTTCATTTTTCTCTCAGTCGTTAATTGAAAGTTAATAGGATTTCTCATATCATGTGGGGACATGTACTGTGCTGTTTTATTATTAATAAGCTTTTGGTTCCTCCGGCAAGACCGTTGCGGACGGTAGTGGTTCGTGATTACGGAATTGCCAACGAATCGAAAAGTCTATTAATGTTTTTGAATACTCAAAGTGTACTCAAATGACTTCTTCTTATGTCTCCCGCAGGCTGGCCGCAGGAAATTGAAGCATTACAATATTCTTTACATAAAATTCGTCTTCTTTCCCGCTTTAGCTATTCCCGTTTGTTTGTAAATACTTTTTCATGAAACTGTCCAAAGAGAGCTGAAAATGGCAATCTAGCAAAGGGCTTTGCATCGACCTGTTCTGTTTCAAAGATCTTGATATAAACTATGGGAAACGCAAAGTCAACTAGGTTTTATGTGTTTCGAGAAGTACGAACAGAACGGATTTATTTCTATTACTTATGATATTTTTTGTTCTATTTCCTTTACAGGGAAAGTAAGGACAGTGTATGCCTGCTTAAATCGGATACTTAATTGTTATAATGCATTACACAATGTATTGGCTTACTTTGAGCTTTCGGGGACAGTTATTTTAGATGCATAACGATATTTCGTCTTCACACATCAATAATGACACTTCTTGGCTAAGCTGATGCAAAAAAACAATGTCAATATTTGTTTAAAAAAAACTAATCAAAACCATTTGAATATTTTTCAGAACTGGTGCTCTAAATTAGTTATTTTATATGAACGTGAGGCATCAGTATACTCAATTGATTTACACTAATGACTAATAACTATAATTATTCAATTTCAACACCATATAAGCAAATATTACGTAGCTTCAGAACCATTTTGCTCAGGAATGTAGATTATTTGACATTCAAAGGCGCCCATTAACTTCACAGTTTGTTTTTTGCATTTATACATGTTTTACCGAGGGGTTTCAAGATAGAGGCCTAATTTGCTGGTGCTGGTGCATTGCTAAAAAGTGTTGTATACGGCATGTGAAGAAAGTCTTCTTTTACTTGGTCCAATGAACTATCTGGAATGTTTCAAAGACAGTCTATTCATGTAGCAACTTCAACTCCGACAGGTCTCGCTTCACCTGGTCCATCCATCGAGTTCGCTGTGCTCCCCTGCGCCTCATGCCGAACTGCCGATCGCTGTCGAACGCTTTCTTGGTGGGGCATGAGTCCAGCATCCTCATAACATGTTCCTTCCATCGTATTCTGCCAGCTTTCGCCACCGTCAAGATGCCCGGATCGCCGTATTGCTCTGCAAGCTCGTGGTTCATCCTTCTCCTGCAAACTCTATGCTCGTAGACACTGGGCACCTATTTGTCTATAAAATGTCTAGATTTTGAAATGCGTCCGAAAATGTTCCTGTAGTAAATAAACAAACGGGAAAACCACTGAACTCTGTAGTTCTATGACTGAGATACAGACGCTATCTTTGAGCCGGGAGAAAAAGAGATCAGGGAGTATTGGTTCTAGCCAATTCCAAGATCGGAATGGGATCCGTTCCATGCCTTGTATGGTTTTGGAATTAGATTTAAAAACGTTGTGCGAACAGAATCAGTTCCATAACCAAAATGAGTTTGGGCTCAGTTCCAGGATTGGTATGGGTTCAATTATAGGTTTGGTGTGGGTTGGTGATCAATTCCAGAACCTTTACAGGGTTGGGACTAGTACCAGGATCGGTATGGAATCGCGTTCAATTCCAAAACCGGTATGGTGTGAGGATCAGTTACAGGACCGAATTGGGGTCATTATCAGTTCCAGCGCCAGTGAAGGTTCATGACATGTAATCTAAGCCTGTTTGGGTTTGGGATCAGCTTCAGTTCTGGTACGGCTTATGTAAATGTAAGTTGAATGAATGAATGAACGACATGTGTTGGGGATCAATACCGAGATATGGGGCTTAAACCAGCTTCACTGAGACTAACTTCACTCTCTTTAATCCGAGAGGTCTTTACAAAAACCTATGTCCGTATTCTTAAGATATTAAATACTCACAAATTAATATTGCGTAGCCCTGTACGCGGGCAAAATGAGCTAATATTTAAAAAAAATCAATTGAAACGTTACAATCCATCTAAAGAGAATTAATTGCCTGTGTAAACGAGTTTTAGTGCAACATTGATTTAGTTGGACCTGTTTTTTTAACCTGAACTAGAAAAAATATTGCATATTGTGTTAAATTTGTTCTGTGTTCATGAGACATAATTTTGATTATAGATACAGGCTTCGGTAGCATAAATGTATGCGACTGAGAGTACCCCGCTTATTAATGCACCGTTGAGGGCCTATAAGAAGTGTCCTGAATTGTTTTATAAGCAGCTATTATTACTTCCCATCAAGCACACTCGATCGAAATTGTAATCAAGCTTTTAAGTCATGCTAAGAGGAGCTCTTACGATCGACTGGTCGAGGTCGGCGAGACAATAAAAAAAGACGGCTTTCCAAACTGAACTGAACCAGAAATCCAGAGCACTCGAATGCAAAGGGTTTGATATGGTTAATGCGCACGTACACACTGATTGGGAAGTTGAAGATTTTGCTCCAAATGAACGAGTGAAGGAAAGGGCAGCGGTGCAGGGGTGGGACAAATCGTCCTGTTGGCATTGTCGAAAGTATTTGCATGTCTTTTGATTGTCAATCGAGCGCACCGATTCCATCAACATCCGTCAACATGGGGATGATGTTCGATGGCACCCGCATCGCTCGCTAATCCATTGCAAAAACTCTCGTTCGGCTGTGTGTTGTGTGTTGTGGCCGTGGCAATGATTGAGTTAAACCGAAAAAGAAGGAATATAAAACACCGGCAGGCAAGCAATCGCTGCACTTACGTGTTTTTCAGCCCGTGTTTTTCGCCACTTTAGCGCTCCGCTCTCCCCGGCAGGAGTGCACAAGAGTCCTTGTTTACATTTAATTAAAAGCGAAAGCACTCAAGAAAAGAGTCTTGTGGATCAAGAACTTCCCGTGCCACTTCCGCTCTGCCACGGTGCCCAACGCATGTTAACTCTTTAACTGGGTGGGTGTGTGTGCGTGCTGTGATTTCTGGACCAGGGGGCTAGGAACTCCCAACCGAGCCGAATTGACGGTTTCCGGAGTAGCAGGCAGGATGAAACCGAAACCGACGGTAAGGCGGAATGGAGTGCGCTGTCAAAATTAAGTATTAACCCTATCGCTTAGCCCACCCCTTGCCGGCCGGCTTGACGGGGGTAAGGGGGCGAGCAAGCGGGTGCGAGGGTACCGTACGCGACCGGAAAACGATTCTCGGTGGCGTGCCGGATGAAGGGTATAAGCTGGAATCGGGCAAAACAAGGCATAAGGTGTATTAAATTCGGATTTTTGATGAATTTTTCATTATCTTGAGCTCCTCACGGGCGGGCACGGCACGGCACACGGTGGTTTGTCAAGCGGGGGCATTCTTTTGCGTTCATTTTTCGGGTGAAAGTTTTCTGTGCTGCTTTACGGGAGCGGGGGGGGGGGAATGCTTTTCACCTCTGTTTCTTAAACCCACCGATGTGTGTTTGGGTGTGTATGCGAGGTGGAGAGGGACAGGGAGGGGAGTATGGAGTAAGAGGGTTTGTTGATGAAGTTTCCAATTTCTTTCTAGCACACTCGACACGGCTTACGGTTGAGTTATTCAAGTTGCATCGGTTTCATTAAATTTTCCATCATAATTGAATCCGGTGCAGTGTCTGTAGCGCACCGAGCTTACTAGAATTTGCATACAAGGGTATTATGAGGAATAGAGAGAGGAGGAGGGACGAACCTTGTTCCAGAGATGGTTAAAATTTATGGGAAAATTATGGAAGCCCATTTAGCTGTACAGAAATAAAGGATCATTTAAAAGCACTCAATTGCGCAAGACGTTTTATTAACAGTGTGTTGCAGTACGCATTGCATACAATTAGGCGTTATACACACTACTGTGCCAAACAACATTACGCCCCTTTCTAAAATGATGTGAAATTATAGTTATTACGCATTAGCGAATGGAAGAAAATGTCTGCCTAAAAGAAAAAAGTTCGTAAACATTATTCCTTGATTAGATTATTAGTTATTTTTTTAAAAAAAGGCGGATGAGGACAATTGGCTTAACAACACTATTACAAAACTTCATTGGCATTCCTAAGAGCCTCAAATTAGCCTGCAGGTTTTTTATATTACCGATAATTGTCGAATGATTCATTTCAATTTGGTTTTCGTTTCATGAGGATGAAAATAAACAATTTAGTACATACACAGGGCTTTATTTTTTACTTACCAGGCATATTTTACATAAAAAAGAATAGTCCACAATGGATAACAGTTTCCTGTGTCTGCAACGTCAGCATGAGACACATTAATCGGAAAGCCTCTCTCTTAAAAGAGTACAGAGTCACAAGTAAATGCGTCGTATCCTTCCGGCTAGTAAATCAACCCGAAGCACACGTACGAGCATCCGAACAGCTCGCGTACACAAGTAGACGGAAGAGCGGTCCACGGCACAAAGCAGTGCCGTCACCCGTTACCGCCGCCAAGAAGCAGCATGATGAATTGAACCAATGTTTGATAGTGAAATTTTTCGCGTATCGAACGAAACCCATTATAAAGCATAATAACCGCAACGCCGGGGGCACCGCCGGCGAGGTAAAACGGAAACCGTGGCACGCGAAACGGTCGGAAAGTCGCTCCGTCGCTGTGCGGTGCGGCATGATGCGACCCAGAGCGAAAGGGTTGTCGCGCTCTCGGTCGCTTCCTTTTTATTTCAGTGCGGTAAAACGTTATCATTTTGGCTCGTTGAATCGCGATTTCGCCGCGTTCGCTTCGCGGGCTAAAAGGGAACCAATCTTTGCCGGCTGCCGGAGTTTTTCTTGGGCCCGCCACACCGATGCACCGTTCGAGCGCGCGCAGAATGTTGTGGTGGCAGTGTGGTTTCCGTGCGTGTGTGTGTGTGTGTGTGTGTGTGTGTGTGTGATGGGGGAGAAAAAAGGGAACACGTGCTTTCGTATGCTCATTTCTGTACGCTGTGCGCCAGCCAAATGCAGGCACCGGAGGGTTCAGGCGAGCCGCGCTTGGCAGCTGCAGATGAAGGTGTGGTGCGTCTTTCGCTTTCCGCTCCGCATCGAAAAGTCCCCTACCGCTCCCTTTGGCCAGCTTTTATCGTATTAGCTTCTTCGTGGAAAATTTGAATTTGGTACACCCGCGCAAGATATTGGCGGTTGGCGAAGGGAGGATGGGTTTTATCTTCATTTTTTGCCCACACCACACTCTCCCAGGGAAACAGCGCCAGCGGCAGTGGCAATCCTTCATCTATTCCGGCAACATTTTAGCTCCCTGCCTCCCCCCTCCTCCGCTCTGGGCCTTCTTCAATGCCCTCATCCTCCGCCCGCGTTAATGGTGAATGGGATAGGATGAATTTTATGAAATTGGAAAATTCGCTATCTCCACAATTATATTAATTGTTGTTTGGGCTGCCACTGTACACCATCCTGGGTGTGTAGGAGAGGGAGTGGTAGAATGGCAGGGGGTGAGTTTTTTGACGTACGCAAAGAATTGATGTTGTGCGCGTGGAAAGCAAGGGGTTACAAAAAACTGGGGTGGAGTGAAAAAATAGGAACATCTACGAAAGGATTGCGTCTTAATGAGTTCTGATTGTAATGCCTTCTGACTTGAGTTCTACGGGTGCGTGTGTGTATGTGTGTCTTTCAGGCTTTTTTGCCCTTCCCGTTGTCTAGCTCCCGCCCTCAAGAAACAATCTTTTTCCGAACAGAAGAGATTACAACTTATTTTCGACGGATGATGCGTGCGAAGACGATGATGATGATGAGATTTTTGGGCCTATGCTTCTCTTTCTCCCTCCCACTACTGGTGCAGAATAAAAAGATGGCTCTAGATTTCATCATCAACAGCGCCAATCGGCAACCCGGGACACTCGTTGGCGTAAGTAAGTGCCACAAGCTCGCTGCCAAGGGCAAGAAATGGAAAATGCTCGCTTTTTAATGAACTCCGTGGTGGGTGGCAAGAAGGTGAAGCGATCGCCGGTGGAAAGTGCTGCTCGTGACAGAGTTGATTCCTGAGCGCTGCCAGTGACAGTGGGTGCGTGCGGGCGCTGGGTTTTGTTTTCAACCGCGCGGTGGTAAATTAATCAATCCTGCGGTGCTGCGAGCGTCTAGCGGGAATGTAGGTCACGAGTGAAGGATTTGCTTTGCTTTCGATTAGCTCAAGTTTGCATTCGTTTTATGATCATACGTGATTTGAAATATGGTTCTCATTGCAGTACGGCGGACGAATATGCTACTCACTGTGCAAGCAACCAAACAATTGGATAATTATTTCCAAAAAAAAAAAGAAATCAAATAGATGTATGACAATTGGTAACAAAATAAGAATAAGAATAAGAACAAATCGGAAGAAGAATAAGAACAAATAAGAAGAAAATGAATAGAAGAAAAATATAAATTTATTATTTCAACAATTGAGTGACTCATAAAACGTATTAATATTTGTAAAATGTCTAAAAATAAGACATAGCAAAACATGAATCAGAAATCTGAAAGAGAATTAATAAAACACAAAAAGATAAACATAAACCACAATATGCGACCAAAGAATTCCTTTTACAGGGAACAACTTGTGAAAAAACACAAAGGCAACAAAAAACAATACAATCAGTACCTAGAACGAAAGTACAAATCTTCTACAAATCAGTACCTAGAATGAAGCAAAAGAAGAAAGCAATTATACGATGTATTTTTCTCAGACATTTGTTCATGTTATACAGTGGAATTAAATTAAAGTGTTTACTTGTTCTTCTTTTTTACAGGTTTAGTTTATTTTAACAATTATCTAAAACCAGTGTTGCAAAATGTCACTGTGCAATGTCATAAAAAATCTGTCTGAAAAAAATCCATGTCAGCGCCCCATGTTACTCAATAGTGACAATCAGAGGTGATGCGCAAGCAGTTGGTGTGACCCATATTTCCTTGGTGACATTTTAGCAACCAAGCACGGCTAGTCACTTTGTCATGACTTTTTTTTTACTGTGATCAGTTTTGCAAAATGTCACTGACATAGTCATGACAAATTCAGACTGAAACAAACAAAAAATGTCCACCACACGAGTATTACTGTTATGATCAGAGGTAAGACTCAAACAATTGGTGTGGCCATCATACGTTTGGTGACATTTTGTGCAATCAACTCTTGGACAGTCACTTGGTCGCGACATTTTCTGTCGGTGATCGAATTCTTTATCATTGTACCCAACAGACCATCAAAGCAGACAGAGCGAGAAAGCATGTACATTTTGTTGCTTGGGACCTCTCGCCAAGTATTTCTCAATAATGTCGTGATTCATCGGGAGAAAATGTCGTGATGAAATGAGTGACCAAGAATTGGGTGCTACAAAAAATGTCACGAAGCATGTGATTGGTCTACCAACTGAGTCTCACCCCTGATCATCACAGTTGTGTACGTAAGCTAACTTGAACTTCGTTTCCGTCATGACTCATAAGTGTTGGTGTGTAAAACAGTGGCATTTAGCA
>SIXB01001193.1:0-45454 GCA_007018985.1 Anopheles bwambae | reverse complement strand
TTCGATTGCTGCGGCTGGCTGGCGATTGTCAGCTCGAGAAGTGAAAGGCGAAGCACAAAACACAAGCTGTCAGCTTCATTCCCTTCCCCTTCCTTCCACCACCCCCTCTCCAACAGGTACCGCAATTGCTTTGGCAATGCGCCTCCATCGCTGAGTTCCGTCGTTTTTGTACCGGCGGTTGGTTAATGAACCATTTTTCTCTTTTGTCCGAGCGGCGGCGGCGGCGGCGATGGAATGCAGGCCTCCAAAGACACCGAAATTGACAAATCGATCAAAAAAAAAAAAAAAAACGGCGAGCGAAAGAGAGAAGCGCACGTGGTGAAGGGCCCAAATAAATTGTCGTTCCGCCTGACACACACATACAGAGACACACACACGCATCCAATCAACTGTTCTCCATCAAAACCACCGAAATTGTGCGTGAATCATGAATAACAAAATCACCCCCACACACACGCACACATGTGTGTACCACAGGACAAAACATACCGGAGACAAAAGGGCGGCCGAAATAAAGATGACGAGTGCGCCCGGACGACAAAAGCGCGTCGTCCCGGTCGCCAGCTTCCGTTCGGCGCGAGCCGCTTCCTTCCGGATACATTTTGAATGAAATTTGTCTCCGCAAGTGATCGACATCGACACATGCAGGGAAGGCTAAAAAGGGGACCCATATGCGCATGGTGGGATGTGGTAAAGAAGTGAAGAAGAAACACGCACAGACCCCGGCAGAGGAAAAACGTCTTGCGAAACGTGCGAACAATATGAATTGTAAGCACAAGACAGCAGCAGCAGCACCAGCAGTAAGGAAAAGCGTAATAAAATGCCGATTTAATAAAATGTTTATTTATTGAAACGCATTGGATAGAAGGAAGGAAAGAATAAGAAGAAGATAAATAAGAAGAATAAGAAGAAGAAGAAGAAGAAGAAGAAGAAGAAAGGACGCGTTTCAGAGTCTTGTGTTCGTTTTTGCTTTGTGTCAAAAAAACCGGCGACGATCTTCCGAACTTCGTTCGGATGTTGTGAAGCATCACCCGGGGCTAGTAGACCCGGGGAAAGGAAATGCCACCTTCTTCACCCATCACCCCCTCTGCCAAAACAGACCACCCTTTGCTTGAGGGTAACCACCGAGTACAGTACATGCAGGAATGGCGCTATTCTTGGCGGTTTTTTACTCTCCAACCACTCTTTCTCTCTCTCTCTCTTGTACGAGGTGAATCCGGCCCTCCGGGGGCGGCCATCTTGTGTTGTCTGTGCTGTTCGCAATTCGTGACTTCCTTCCCTTGCTTGCGAGGGGCTGTCATCAGAGGGAGGAAGGATTCCTGCGATCACCACTGCGAAGGAACGATGATGATGGAACGCAGCCCGAAGCCTGGCTAGAGCTAGCTGATTATTTTTGCCCTCCCCTCGGTTGGACCTACCCTCCCGTAGCCTCTTCCACACACTGTCCCAACGATTCCAAATTCAGTCACGTGCAGTGGTGGTCCAGTTTTAATGCTTCGCTGCAAAGCTCGGGGTACGAGACGATGAACCCGCTTCTCGTAGCGTAGTTGAGCAGAAAGGGAGGTGTGTGCGGTTAGCAAAAGCGCTCGGTTTGGACGGACATACACAGAGTGCGATCGTGCACCGTGGGCGACACCGGGGCAGCCTGTGCACTGTGCCAGGGAAATGTAGTAATTTTCGAGCTCGTTGGATAGCAATAGGAACTAAAATGGACGAATTTTTGCCATCACCTACCCACCCACCTAGGAAGCGAACGTTGCAATGGAGGAGAGATGATGTCAGCAAATACATACACTCACTACATGAGCGGCACACATAATGGGGATACAACCACACACACACACACTCACACACACATATGGCGATTGTCGCTTGTGGCACACGGTGTACACACTACGTTCTGAACTGACATTCCCTCGCGCAAGGAAGGAAGGTTTTGGTCGGCGCGGGGCTTTATGGGGAGCTTTTTGTGTTCGAGTTAAAACTCCCACTACCAGGAATTGGGGGCCGATGACCGGGCTGGGAGGTTACGGATGCTGCAGCAAGATGTAGGGTTGCTATTGCCGGCCCGTCCGCCCGGGACAGTCGGTGAAAAACGAGGCCTGAATGCAATTGTGACAGGCATGCTTAGGGGGAAATCGTATGACGAAGGACCAAAAAAATGACATCGAATTAGGCGTAGCAATCGTTGTGGAGGTCGGTTTAGAAAGGGTGAGAGAGGTGAGAGGTGGCGGGAGGAGGAAAGGTAGTTTGGAACTTCAGCCTCAAACCACCGTCTTTGCCGTGTGGTTTTTCCTTCCATGTCCAAGGCCCTCGTAAACCACATTTGAGCGGTCCTCTCGGTGGTGGTGTTGGTGCTAGAAGTTTGTGTGCACACTGAGTGCTCACGCTGACCAAAACACATTTTACTCCATCGGAAACACGCACCAGCGGCCAGAGGGTGTGTGTGTGTGTGCGAGGGGTGAAGTGAGGGAAGGGCTCGGTGGGAAATGGGTCAGAAAACTTGTTATCGGCGGGCATAATTATGAGTGAAAACTATTTCCATCCACGAAGCGATGAAGAAATGTCTAGAGCGCAACTTCCTGCTTGTTTTCCTGCTCCCCCCCCCCCCCCCCCCCCCCAACCCAGCAGAGATGGGGAGAAGAAGCAAGAGGGAAAGATTTTGCATTCGTATGATCCAATTCCAGTGTTGGAAAAGGTCAGCCCTCCAACACGGTGGTGTGCTCGTCACCAGTGCTCGTCTAGTGGTAGTACATTTAGTGTGCTTTTTTCCTTCTCCGTTTGCTTTCGTAGGGAAAGCGTGGCAAGACGCAGACAGGGAGGAGGGAGAAAAGTTCAGAAAACGCGTCCGGAAATGATGGGAAGGGGGAAGCCAAAACATAGGAAAGCTGCATAACGGATTGAGCATAACGGCGTTGGGCTGGGGATAAAAACGACGACGAGCTAGAAAATGTTCGCTTCCATCACACTGTGGCACTCTATCGCTTCGTTTGCTGCTTCTCTCTCACTCACTCTCTCTATCTGTATCTCCCTCCCTCGTGTTTGAGTTATCATAGCTTTAATATTCAATAGAATTGCAGTTCCATTTTGAGCAGGACACGTTGAGAGCCATTAAGTCAAATCTAACAGTATTAAGCAGGTTGGTTGACGTGCCACCAGAAGATGGCTGAAGATCGTTGCGGGGAATGGTTTTGGGGGCAGCTGGGGCAGGGAATGAAAACTTATTTCCAGCGACCAAATGATAAAAAACCATTTCCCGTGTTCGGCGGTGTGATGCTGATGCACGCTGAGATAAGAAAGTTAGCCTTGCCGTAGGACAAAGTGCAAGTGAGCTGCAAGGCTGGCTGACTGACTGGGTGACGAAAACTAATTGAGTTTTATTCGGCGCTAGCTTTCTCGGGGGAAGCGAGCTTATTTGGAGCATTGAACAGGAACGCAATCGGGTTGTGAAGGTTGTGAGGGAGAGGTAAAATGGGTAATAAATGTATTTGGAGCATTATATTTTAATTGAGTAGGCAAACTGTAAGCTAAAGTGTAAATGTATTAGGTATTAATGATTGTGAAAGGATGGATATTTGTAAAATATTTTCAAAAAAAAGGAATAATGTTTAAATAATGTAATAATGTTAATGTTATGGAAAAAGATGATAATTTCTCTATAGGTTTATCCGCAATCAGGTTCAAAATTACATTTTCCCATGATTAGAAAGTCGGCTCTTAGGTACGGATTTGCCCCCTTCTGCCATTCTTGCTGCTGGTCTGCTTTACAGGGTTTACAGGTGTGGTACAAGTCACAACAGGGTTTACAGGGTTTTCAAAAGCCGCATCCTTTATGCATTCTTTTGTATGCGTTATGCGTTTTGTAGTGCATTATCAAACACGAATTTAGAAATTATTTGATGAAATGGAATGTTACCAATTGTGGGAAAAAGCAATACGGCAAAGCCGTCCCTACTGAATAAAAAAAAAAATTGTGGGACCTTTCACGATACTGGCCAGTTTTTTATATGGAGTTTGACAGATGGTGGCTGACATTATGTAAACACTCCATACAAAACCACACACAAAACGATCCTGCGATTTTCAGTCTAGATTATTTTAGTCTCAAAGTTAAAAAGAATTAGATTTGATTACCTGTTCGAGAAAAGGTCAAAACAAGGTCGTGTTTTCTTTTTTTAAATTGATTTTTAAAGAGACTTTGAGCCTTTTGGCTTCATTTGTCTCTTTGTTTTCATTTATCCCAAGGTGCATTAAAGAGATCAGATGGTGGGATATAGCATTAAAGTGTATGTAGACCAGGTGGTCTCACAGCATGTTTTTATAACCAAATTTGAACGTCACTTTTTGACAGGACGGGTGAAAACTTTTGCTCAATCAGTCTTTCTGGTAGCTTGAAGAATATACAAAACTTTCCTTAAATCTTTCAGAAATTCAGAAGCAGAAGTGATAAAAGTCTTCTAAATTCATACACCTTGGGATAAGCCCACCTGTATATTATACCCACTTTGATAGCTGCTCGAAAACTGCTATACAATTCAAACAGCTGACAGGCTGAAATTTCAGCCTTCGATCTTAATCCATAATGAACTTAATAATATTAAAAGTGGAAAATAATAATTTGCTGCTGCTCAACAGCCAATAATTTGTAAAATTATTCAACAAATTAATTAAAGAGTTCTTTATCTTCTTATCGCATTTGTGTGTGGAAGTCTTTTGTAAAAAAGAATTTTATTTCTTAATAACATTTAAATTAGAATATTACTCTTAGATATATTATCCAAATTCAACGTTGGTCCAAGTGCAGACAATTCTCGTCATTTTTTGTGATCAGATGACGGCG
Source organism: Anopheles bwambae (assembly GCA_007018985.1). Classification (NCBI taxonomy): domain Eukaryota; kingdom Metazoa; phylum Arthropoda; class Insecta; order Diptera; family Culicidae; genus Anopheles; species Anopheles bwambae. Next base: position 40,614 of record SIXB01001193.1, on the reverse strand, counting down.
TAAACCCTCGAAACTCCCGCCAATAACCATTAGAACTGCCAAACTTTTTTCCAAACTTTGTTGATCTAAGCAATTAAAACTTAAAACATGGGTGGTTTTGAGAGTGATAAGGTCCCTATGGTTGTTCTATTTGAAGAAAAAATACTAATAATTTCTACTGATTACTTAAACTGTATGCTTCTTCTTCTTCTATTTGGCGTAACGTCCTTCTCGGATTTGCCTGTCTATAAAGGCTTCCAAGTCTTATCTAGCATTACGCAGCCGAATAGTTAGTTATTGCTACGGGGGAACGGTCCATTTTTGGCTTGGGAATTAACGACGGAAATGTTGTTAAGTCGCGCGAGTTGACAACTGTTCCACGGGACCGACCCTCAAAATGCATTACATGTAATATTATAACTTGAACATTGTTTTCTTTTATCTTTTTATAAGCATCCCACTATCTTATCAAACTTAGCTTACACAAATGCACATTAAACTCATTTCTGAGTAGCTTAAAATGCATCACAAAACAGCAAAAACTCTTCAAACTGAAAAAAAAACAATACCAAACTGCGGTCCACTGTGCGCGTAAGGGAGTGGATGAGAGTTTAGTGTGCTGCATCCACTAATCTGCGGTTGCACCAGTTCTGCCAGAACGGCAATCAACCTGCCCATTCGATGGCGGAAGTGTGCAACCGAACGAGCGGGTTTTTTCGGTAATCCAAAGCAAACCTGGTACAAACAAATAGAGAAAAAAAAACAACTGCCACTACCAAGTAGTTGGAAGAGTGTTTTTCCAAACCACCTAAACCCCCTTTCACTCCAATCATTTGGGTTCATTTTCTGAAAGGTATGTTTGAATTCATTCCTTTCCCAAAAAAGAAGGATTACGGCCTCCGTTGGCTTCCCTTTGCCGGAATGGGGTCACACAACTGTATGGCAAGGGTATTAAAATGGCAAATTGAAAAACCATTAACAATAAGACACACACACACACAAGCACATACGAAAACTGACATAAGTCAGTAAGCATTTGTCCTGTTCGGTTCGGTGGCCCTTCCGGTGTCATGTCCCACCAGTCCCTCAGACTAGCACAAAACACCTGAGCACCACCGTTCCTGCAGGCAATGTTCCAATGCGCATCTTCTTGCCTGGTCAATGGAAGTAACAAAAAAAAAAAAACAACTCGAACCAAAGGCAATTTGTGGCAAAAGGCTCGATAGAGCTGGCCTGGCCTTCCTTCTTCTTCAACTATCTATCGTAGCCGGGGTAACGGTTTGTCGAACGTGTTGTATCGTATATCGTCGCGTCTGTCCGGGGGGCGGCAAAGTCGCAAACTTTCTCCATTAAACTTCGGCAAATGAAATAAGCGAAAGAGGGACGAGCGCGCACGAGCTGGCCAACACGGACTTGTGCAAACGGTACCAAAAAAAAAACGGGGATCCGTTTATGGGATTGTTTCAAAAGTTCCAGATCGGAACATACTCACAGCATGCTGGTGTGGTCGGACTGCCTTCTTGCTCAGCTTTGTGCCCCCCCCTTCTCAAAAAACCCACATGTTAACGCTAACAGCCTTCCCCTAACTGCATGAAATAAGCCTTCCGGTCGCCGACTCGGACCCGTACCGCTCGGCACAAACTTCTTTTATGCGAGTCAACATTTATTGCCATCGCGCGCTGACAATGTTTCTGTGTTTCGCTTTTCCTGTTTGCACCGGTTGGTGTGATGGCGTAATTTAATGGGCTTTTCTGCTGCTTTTTATTTAACTTTTTTTTTCCCGTCCGTTCTGCTTGTTATGTTTATTTCCACTCATGAGCGTAAATGCTACGTCAAAACAGGCGACAAAAGCGCCGCACAGGGGGAAATTGCGTGAAATGAGCGCGAAAAGCAAGCGCCACCAAGCAATGCGCCCCGGCGGGCGGGCTGCTGCCAGCTTTTGCGGTAAACAAATAATAAAAAGTGAGTCGTGCTTTGCAAAGGGGAAAGGGGGGGTGGGGGAGGGTAAGAGAACGGCAAAATAAACAAGTCTTCCGAGCGCCCGAAACACACACACACACAGAATGGCGCCCAGGAAGCGGAGCTCTGTTGTGTTGTAACATAATTTTAGATCTCATTCTTTTTTTCTGTTGTTGTTGCTACCGCTCAACCCCTTATCGGGTGGTTTATTTTTTGTATGTTTGTTTTTTTTTTTTGTATTTTGCCATATTTTGGCTTTGTTTACTTCACTGCTGGTAATCGAGAGGCTGAGAAGTAATAGTAAGGATTTTTTAGCGCGCTTTAGCCTCCTCCATTCCAGCTTCCAGCTCCGCCCGGTAAGTCGATTTTCACCAAATTAGTGCCGTTGGGTTGGGGTGCCAGGGCAGAGAGGGAATGTAAACAACACAACTAATCAGCGCTCGAGAGCGTAAGGACTGCCGGTGAATGGCAGCATCGCGTGCGCCTATCACCCCGTCGGAGTGGAGCATGGGAGCCCCGAGTGTTGGATCAGATAGCGCGCACCGATAGCACGCACGTTCGCACAATTTTGTGCGTTGAAGAAGGCCATGGTCATGCTGCAGAGCCTGCTGCGATGCTTTTGTTTGCACCCGTGAGGAAACAGAATCATCACTATACATGCCCACCTTCACACCCATTGAGTTCTGCAGAGGGAAATGTAAGTGAGAAGAGGAAGTGAAGGCATCCAACGAGTAGGTTAGCGCGGCAACAGTGATGCCATGGCTTTAGTAGTATTTACTTTTCCGACATTTTTACGAGCGTGCGCAACGAGCATTTTTTTATTATTCATTTTTTTTGCACTTCGCACGCGGCATGGTTTTAACCCTTGCACGCTCTGGCGGAGCTTTTGGAGCATATTTTACGAATTTTTACGGCACACGGTATCGGTGCGTTCGGTAGCGGCTGCGTGAGGCTCGTCTCGTGAGGAGCAGCAAGCATAAACGCACGCATAAAGTGGGCCTCGCGTGAAAAGTAAAGATAATTGGGCAAATAATATAAGGCGAGAACAGCTTGTGGTTTTAAGTGTTGGTGCTGAAATGTTTCTGAAATGGCTGGTTGGTCAACGGCGCAGTTAGAACGACGATAAAACAATCAATAACGCATTGTTATACGATCGGATTGGTTTATATCTCTTTTATTTTATAAACTTTTATTTTATTTATTCTCCTTTTTCATCTTGTTACATTTGAAGTATGATATGTGAGTGGTTTAATGATAAATACAGGGTTTTACAAGTCAGAATTAAATGTCAGCAAAACAATGTCAGAAGCTGAAGATGCAATTTAGCTGTCAAAAGTTGTTGTTTCACTGCACCGATGCTATTTTTAAAAGCGCAACATGATTTTAAATCGCTCAAGTTGTTTTTTTAGGGGCCTTTCGCATCGTTTTGCAAATTCCTTACAAACTAAAAAGAGACAGAACATTTAGTATGTAGCCTTGACTGTTGCTATAGGAAACTTCGAAGACGATTGCAGATTAGAGCATACATCATTCAATAACCATGGCAACACCATACACAATTAAGAGGGGTATAGATTTCAGAGGTATTCCAAATTAGAGAGACAAAAATGTACTGAAAAAAAGGTCCTGTGAAAAATGTTCAAATAAGAGGGATTTTGCAAATTGGAAAGGTCTCAAATAAGAGAGGGTTCACTGTAGCAGGATACACAAGTATGAAACACGTAAATGAACATCGTCAAAACTTCTACAAAAAGGTTTTTTAATTGATTACACTTAAACCCTCATGAACAAATACTTTGTGAAATAATCCGTAAGCATTTCAACTTGATTTGATATATTGAGTTCAATCTTATTGTTGTAAGCCCAAACATTAGCTAAATCCTCTTATACTCTTAGTCCTCTTTATAAACAGTAACGTTAGAATGGCATAGAATAAATTTTTTATCAAATTCATCTCCTTCATGATACATCCTCAATGGTATACCAGCATTGGTGGTATCCTGATATATTTTAATATTCTTACTACGACCCATTTATTGCGCTACTGGGAATTCGTCATTGTTTTTTCCGATTGCAACGACGTGGTGTCATAGAAAAGCTCAATCAATCATTGATATCATTGAGCAGAAACAATATTTCATTTATTTATGGAGCAATTATGCATTGAGATATTCTGTGTTATCAAATTAATTCGATTTTCAATAGCAAGAAAAGACCGGAAAGGTTCCTGGAGTTCTTATATAAATTCTATGTCAATGTTTGTTTGTGGGTAAATAAAAACAATCTTTTTGCAAGATGTCTCTTCAAAGACAACCAAAGTAAACCACAATATAAATACTGTCAAAGCTGCAGCTGCATGCAACATTTCCCAGAAATAACAGTACACTGCAAAGTAGTGATTGCAATCTGTGCGCTAGAAATTAGATCCTGCTCGCAGATTTCAACCGCAAAGCGTAAATCGAATGCATTGTTTCAAATAAATTGCATTTCTCCCGCCGCACGGACGGACACGCGCCCGTGTCATCGAAGGGTTCGAGTGGCACCGTGTGACCAGCCAGCGCACCTGAGGCGATCCGCATTCCCGTCCAACGCGCAACAGCGTCAGCGAGTGAAAGAGCGCGCGCGGCCAACGCGAGCAAATGCGTCCCCGCAGCGTGCAGACCAAAATTCCAAAACGGAGCAAAACGTTGCGGCGACACGCCGTTAGCACACTTACCCACCCACGCACACACAACGGCTACACTTTGCACAGCGCGAACGGAACGAAGGGAACCATCTTTACAAGGGGAACCAGCTACCTCACCATCATCTACGCCTCGCAACGCCTCTGCACACACACAATGTAACGGAAAAGCTGCCCGCACCACCGCCGCTGTGTGTACCGAAAAAGACTTTCAAATTGCATTCGGTGGGTGTGACGGAATGGGGCGGCAGAAAATGATGCTTTTGAAAATTTAATTTCGCAATTTAATGAGCACAGGCGCACTGGTTCGGGACGCTGCGGCACTGGTGTATGTGTGTGCTGCTGCCATGGCGCACTACTGGAGCGTGAGGGCGTTTGCCAAGTTTACACCGACTGGGAAGGGAAGGTGATACCGTGCCAGAGCGAAAGTGCAGGACAAAAACATTGGCAATGGAGGGGGGGCGGAGAGGAAAGCAACGAAATACGATGACGTGTTGAGGGGTTGATGGGGCGCGGTTCGGTGTTGAAGCAGGGATGAATGGTGGCACAGGAGCGTACACCGTATCGTTGTAAGCGCATCGGTGGGGAAAGTTTGAACAGAAATCAAATTAAATGTTTTGTATCTTCTAAAACCTTATCATAATGATTGAGTTTCATGCCATTTTGGGGGAGAATTTTTGTCATGATGAGCGGGATATAAGGAAGGGAGCAAAAAAAAAAAACAAGATTGTGAAAGCGATGCAAAGCTTTGTAAAGGGGGTTGAAAAGCCAGCAGGGAAAAGCATACCGTTCCTTACTTGTTCCTTACTCGGGATAAAATGCTCCTATTAATGTTCCGTTTTTAGTTGAAACATGCTCCCTATTAAGACACCGATCTGGATGTTGAGTAGATTACTGAGAATTAAAATGTAATAAAGTTTCTGCACTGTTGTGGAGCACAACAGTAAAATAAATAAGTCCTGCAAGCTTTAAGAGCATAAAAAACACATAGCACGATCCGGACCATTCATTGACAGATTTGTTCGAGGCTTTTCGAATTGAAATGTGATTCATTGTGCAGCGAGTATGATTGCGCTCGCAGGTATGGATGTTTACAATGTAATGTTGAGTTGATTGCGACTGCTGCAACACATGCGTAACAGTGAAAGGGAAAACATATGATACGTGAAAGCGCAATTTTTGCACTTTTTCCGTGGAAAAAAGTATTGTTAACTATGTATGAGCAATGCGCGGAAATTGCTGTTCATCAACATGTGTGTACAAAAATAGCCCGTATGAAATCGATCGGCTTTGGGAAAGCTCTCAGAACAAATAATAATAAAAAAAAAACAATCTCACAATCGTTGAGGCGATGCAAAAATGCAGTTATTGGACGAAGTTGGGTGACGTTTGATTTTCGTATTGCAAAACTGAACCGAAACTGAACGAAGCTGAATTGAATATAGAATGACCCCCAACTCGGTAAACGTTTAATGATTTACTTTAAATTTATATTGTTTTACATGTTACAACTACAAGAGAAAGGTTGGCACAGAAAGCTGGCTGTTTTACGGTTTGACAGTCAGTTGGATAAGGTTTATGTAATAAGAGTTGTAATATTCTGCTGCAATATTTCAACGTTTTTTAACTTCTCGAGTGAATGTGCTTCAGGTGCTTAGGCTGTATTTTCATTTTGTAGATATTTCAAAACATGTTTTATATATAAGCTTACGCACTAGACAGTTTTAGAAACTGATTCTAGAGCTGATAAAATTAGGTATAAAATTGCAGCCTGAAGGGACAAAACGTACGTTTCGATTTTGATTTATGACGCCAAAATGCGATTGGAAGACATATTTCTTAATAATAAACATTATGTTTGCTTAAATATATTAATATATTAAAGTCTGGGCTATTAAAGGAATGAGCAGATGTCAGAGAACCTTGTATTGCAGATGTAAACGATACAAAGACCAAGTTATGGAGGAAATAATAAATTCACATTAATGGGCAGAATCAAGGCCGGTCTCGTGGTTCAGTCGTCAACTCGCACGACTTAACAACATGCCCGTCATTGGTTCAGGCCCCGAAAGGGGACCGTGCCTCCATGCATAGGATCTGCTATATGACATACGACTCGAACAAGCCCATATAATCATATGGAAGTGCACTGTCAAACATAAACATACAAACAAGACAAACATCGAGACGAACGTGTCAGTTGATTCTGTCTGTGATGTTCGATACCCACCTGTGCTATGAGTACGTGGACTGTCAAACGCTTCAAAGCTACAGTAGATAGAATTCAACTCGGGACATTTTCAAGCTTGGGTACGTAGTTTGGCTCTTTTTCCTCTTAAAATTGCGTGCAAAACATTAAAAATAGCTATCAATAATGATTGTAATGTTTCACAATCAATTATAACATGAAATATACAGGTTTGAAACATAGAAAACTATTACGTGTGCATAATGCATGTGTATGCACTGTATGTATTTTGGCATGGACGTTTTGTTTACATTTTTCAATTTTAAATTTGAGTGATTTTTATATTATTATTGACGTGAATTACTAGTCAATTCTTTGTTAAATCTTCCCCTTGTAGATGGATATTCATTTGAACTATGAAAATGCCTTATTTTCAAAATGAAAAGATAGGCGTATTGCGGTGCATCATGACAGGTCTATAAGACATCAAACAGCTGACAGAGCACCTTTCGAACAGAGTCGTGTTTGTTTGTCAGAAAGAAGAGAAGGTAGGCAGAACCATTTTTGAAGTCGTCCAAGACCGATAACATTGGAGTCTAAGTTGCACTACCAACCGGTCATTCTATAGCCCGAAGAAGCAGTTAACTTCAAACAAACTGTCACGACGGTTGAAGCTGGGACTCCCAGCTTTATAGTATCAGAACTAAGATACTCTTCTGAGACATGGATACTGTCCAAATCAGACGAAACCCCCTTGGCCATGCTCAGTAGGATCTTTGACCACCCCGTATGTGCAGAAGGACAATGAAGAGGCATCTACAACGGCTAGAACTCGCCAGGTTTAGTGAACTGACCATGTTTTACACATGAAACCGAACAACCGGACTGTAACGCTTTTTCCACATGGATAGAGAAGGAGATAATCCCTTCACAAGGGTGGCCGGGTTTGATTTTCATTTGGATCGACTTCACGCTGCAAAAACTGATTATTTGTTTACGAGACACTTAATAAGTCTAGGAAGTTTATCTACGCCTGCATAAACAGGTAGGTTATTACGCAGAAGTAGAAAATCGTTCAAAGCAGATCGTTCATAAATCTATTTTGAAGCACAACACTCCAGTAATTCGTCGATTGATTGGCTCTTCATTTTTTAACGTTTCGTTACTGAAGTGAAGTGAGTGCCTGGATAAGCATCATCTTTAATACTCATAAATGTTGTTGTTGTAAAAACCTCTTTACAACAAGTACCCTATCGCTCAAAGTAACAAAAACCGAACCCTCAAACGAGCACCTATAAACAATATTAAATCTTCATTCTCATCACAAATTGCAAAAACTCTTAGCACTTGCCGTTATTAGCGCAAGCCCACCGGGAAGCGGCAGAGATCAGTGCGGAACATTCGCTAGGCACGGACACCGCTAGCTAGCACCCACCACAAAGGGATATGGATTAACACGAATGGTGTGAATTAATTTGCTCCCGAGGCAGCAGAATAGCTGCTTCGCCTTCGCCTTTCCCCATCGTCGACACATTCTCCGTGCGTACCTGCCGAGGCGGAATCGCGGTATGCTTTCCTGCTTTATCATCTCAAAAATTTCGCCCTCTGCCCAGAACGCGTCCTTCCCGAAGGCGCGCCGAACAAGCGCGAGAAGCTCCAACTCGAAGGCATTAAAATTTCACCCCGCCCCGGTGGATGATTTTGGAACGGTGCGAACCGATTGCTTCTTGTCTAAGCAGCAAGACTGCAGGAAAGCAGCCGCAGCCCGGGGAAAGCGAAGCAAATCGGCTAGTAACGGTTATGGTAGCATCAACCCGGAGCATACCCTGCCTAATCCAACCTAATTAAGGCCGGTGAGAAGACACGGGGCGCGCCGATGGTGGTGGCAAGAAATAAGACGAATGATTAAGTGAAACAATTCGCGCCGGACCTGGGACGTCTCTTCCTGCCATCGAAATTCATTTCACCTAATTAGAAAGCATTGAAAACGGTTCCGCGCCTCGAAAACGTCCTGCCACCACGGTGGCCCAGGGAAATGGGGAAAGATCACAGAAAAAGCGTTCATTTTTCATGCCGTGAATGGAACAATGAATGAACGCTTCGATCGCAGCGAGCAAACAATCGCAAACGCTCGCGCCAAACCGGGCAAGTGCGTTGCTGTTCCGTGGGAGGAATTAGTCGAATAGAGTGAGCTCAGCTCATCGGTAACCCCACGTTTCATAAAAAAGCTTGTTGACAGGGAGCATAGCATCGAGCTTTTCGGCACCCTTGTTCCTTTTAACAGAAAGGATTACGGGCGGGTTAGGAAATGAGTGAGGAAACGCGAGCGGGGTGAACCTTTAATGTAAAAGCGGGTTATGATAATATTCCAATGATGGCAATCTACACTCGAGCGTGGTGCGAGTTTTCGCGAATGGTTTCTCTTGCTTTTTCGTTGTTTTTTTTCGCTTGCTCTTCTCTCCCGTGCTCGGAACAAGCGGGTGAACAAGACGGTGAAGCAGCAAGCATGGGGCAGGGGGAGAGTTTTGATGATTTTTCGACATTATTCGACATCGCCCTTGCGTGAAATACCTCCACCTTTCACGTGTAGCGCGTTTATCCCGAACGATACCGCAAAGCAAGCAAGCAAGCAAGCGGGGGGTGTACTTTACGGGCCAAACGGAAGGAAATTCGAACAAGCAGGAGCAAGGAGAGTCCTGCGGCACAAGACATGGATACGTAAATTAAACCTACCTTCCTACCTTGCTGCTGGCGTGGGGCGTGCTACTGGAGCCCTTGGTAGGGCGCTTGTGGGGCGTGTGCGCTAATGTGTGTATAGCAAGGCATTCAGATGGGGATCATGTTCGCGGAGTGTATCGTTTGGAGTTTTCGATGTTGTGTACTCGTGGTGTGTAGCTGTATGTGTGTGTGTATCTTTTTTTTATTTGCTAACTTTTAAAGCAAACTCATTACCGCTAGTTGAAAGCACTGTCGATGCGCTTGCGCTCGCAATTTTCAGCGCTTTACGGGAAGCGAGAGCAGCCGTCTCGTTCGGTTTAGGGTGCTTCTTCCCCTTGCTCGGTGTGCAAGCGCCGTGATAAGCAGACCGTGAGGTTTAACGACCTGTGTGAATACGGCACCCAGTTCCCGGGAGACACAATGAAAAAAGATGGGAAAAGCGCGAAAGACGTCTTAGCAGAAGTCGTTTGCTAAACATCAAATATTACCAGCGAGTCGCGACCGGCAACAGAAACCACCCAACACCGGTAGCACTGAAAATTCCCCATCCTGCTTCTCCTTCTTCTTCATTTTCCCACCACCACCTTACTGATTAGACGTATCGCGCGCCACCGATTGGTTCCCGTAATTAATGATCAATCTCCGTGGCGCGGTTTGAATTTATCGCTGTCGCATATTTCATCCAGCGCAACGATCTATCCCGGATCTATCCCCCGCAACGGTGCTGGAGGATTGCTTGAGCAGTCGCCCGGTCGCGTTTTAGCGGTTAACGCAGGCAGGCAGGAAGGGCTCGGGAGTGTGTAAATGGGACGTTCCATGGCTTCACTTTTCGCACCATAAATAACCGCAGCCAGTTGTCGGTCGTCCCCGGTTGGTGGTGGTGGTTTTGTGGTCTTCGACCTCGGGAATGCTCGATAAGCTCAGCGGTGAAACCTCAGAACAGGACGCTGGCGGTTTTGGCGAGGTCGAACGATACAGTGGGGGTCACAATAAATGCGACTATGTCGGGGAGAGGATATATTGGAAGAGGAATGCTGGACTTGAGCATGGATCGACAGGTTTGATCAAAAGTAGATGGCGATGAAATATTAATATTGACGCAGCTATAAAACTTAACTTTTTGATGCGTTTAATACGATAAACCCCTCATACAGATACACGAATGAAGAAAAACAAACACTTTTATCATGAAACTGTTCAGTTATCTTAGTATGGTTCTTTTACTAAATTAACTGAACACTTCCTTCCAGTACTAGACCGGTTCTTCTAAATCTGCAATGAAGTATTCTGCAAATTTAGCTTACAAATTAATGAAAAACAGAAAAGAAAACAGAATAAAACAATTCAATATCTAAGAAAAATATAAAATTGTCTTATTATTATTATTATCATTATTATTATTATTATTATAATTATTATATTTATTATTATAATTATTATAATTATTATTATTGTTATTATTATTATTATTATTATTATTATTATTATTATTATTATTATTATTATTATTATTATTATTATTATTATTATTATTATTATTATTATTATTATTATTATTATTATTATAATAATAATAATAATTATTTTTATTATTATTATTATTATTATTATTATTTTTATTATTATTATTATTATTATTATTATTATTATTATTATTATTATTTTTATTATTATTATTTTTATTATTATTATTATTATTATTATTATTATTATTATTATTATTATTATTATTATTATTATTATTATTATTATTATTATTATTATTATTATTATTATTATTATTGTTACTAAGATACTCTTCAACTGTTAGTTGATTTTAATACTTAGTTTTCAGTTATTAGTAATGATAAGCTAATATAATTAACAGATTTGTACAAGGTCATTTAGGTAAGACAAACCATAAAATTAATAAATCCTTTCCAAAATAATATAAAAGCTAATGATAGACAAAAACAAAAAAATGAAGAAGAATTTGCAGTGGAAAACGCCACCACCAAGCACTGCTTCAAATTGTAAAAATACATGTAAACTGAACTCATGAAAATGAAGCAAAACTGTTGGGATGAGTCGAATGAAATTCATTAAAATGAATAATTTTTCAATAAACAACTTTTGAAATACACTTAAAGAATGATTTTAGTTCCAGAACTCTCTTTCAGAGTGCTGCATCACTTTTGCACACAACTGTACCCCATCGTGCCAGGTGAGTGTGGGCGCTACCGAAATCAATTAATTGCAGTAATACCTACATCCATAATAGTTTGGTATTTGCGTGCCTTTTTTGTTGTTGTTGTTGCTGTTTGCTGTTTATGATTCCCTATCGATTAGACCTGGTGCTCGCACAATTTATTGGTCTTCCTGTGGCCGCACCAGCACCGCAACGCCATCAAAGATGAGCGGGGCTGACCGATATCGATCACGGATGTCAATACTTGGCAATGCGCTTCCCGTTGGGGTGGCGTTGTCGTGTGATTAGTATCATAATGTTGTTTGATTGATATGGGTTTTTGGTTTGCTTTTCCATGGTCGAGTAATTTGCAGTTAATTTATTAAACGTAAGCAATGTTTGCTGAAGGATTTTATACTTTTGTTTTTATATTTTAAAGGTTTTTTTTCCAATTTAATTACGCCACATAAGTCACTGGCAAACTTTAAGCAATTAAAATAATTGGTAAATCCAGCTTCCAGGTTCTTTAACAGCCACTGCAAAAACAGTCAATATATTCTTTTCCCTCCACTGTGCCGATTAAACGAAAGCAATGAAACGCTCGCAGTCCTAATAAATTGATGGTTTCAGTTGTCACGAAGAGTAAATTGAATAATTGATTGGTTGGTACGGTGCCGTGCCGTACCGTTGTTGCCGATCGCTCGCTTCTTAAGACGATACCAGGCTCCGATTTCATCCTCACCACGACCTCCCCTCCCCTCGGCTGCCCCTCCCCGGCCGGTGGCACGATGTGAAAGCGAGCTCGGCTCAGAGCAGAGACAATAGAGACGTTGCTCCTTTCGTTCGATAAAACCGCAACAAATTGATTTTACTTATTAGAGCGTTAAGCCGCAAAATCTGATGTTCTGCTTTTGCAGTCTTGGGCCTGCTATTGTAAGCGGCGTCTTGATGTGTGTGTGTGTGTGCGGTTTTCGGAACCAAGCGTTCTTGTACACCTCCCTCACGCTTCCACCACGCAATCGCTAGGGCTGCTTGCACCAAAACTGACTGAACCAAATGGCGGCACTCGCCTGTGTCAGTGAGCCGTGGCAGGCAACGAAAACAAATCCTCAACTCCGGACCGGTTCCGTTCGGCTTCAGTTGAAATCCCGCCAAAAGCGCCAGCAGCCATTGCCGGTAGGCGGGCCGGCAGAAACGCCACTGTGTCTCATTCCCCCGTCCCCCCCGCCCTGTCACCGAGCGATCGAAGAGTTTTGGGTACCGATGTGGAAGCAGACCAGCACAGAGGACACGTGTACTTTATCGGTTTACCCAAGACATTACAATGCTCCGCGCCAGGGCTGGGCTGGCGTAACGGAAACCCCCAGCAGTCCGAGCGCTAACCGCAAATGAATGTCCGTCCGTTCGTGGGCATGGAAATGAACTTGCATCGATTTTCCCCGGGCATGGGTTGTTTACTGAAACGTTGTGCCAGCCCGTGTTTTGATGCTGGAGCGTAGCCCGCCGCAGCCACCGCCGCCGCACACCGCACACCGGAAGCAGCAAAGTTGGCGCTATTTACCGGGCGGTGGTTTTTCCCCGGCAGCCTTAATCCGGGCGCTGGCACAAGTGAACATCCCGGGAAGTGGGCAGCAAAACAAAAAATCAACACAGCAGGCTAGTAAGATAAGAAGCAAGGGACGGCAAGGTAAGCAAAAGTTTTGCGAAACAAAACACACACACACCACAGTCTACTCTGGCCGGCGCGAACGCTCGCCGGGTTTGGAGAAGGGCGGGACAGCGACTAGGCGTCTCCATAAAGTGCCGCAAGTGGGTAATCTTTGTTAAATCGGTCTTTTCAATACTTTAAGCGTCACCGGGGGTGAAAAGTCTTCCATTAAGCCTGGGCGTAACCCGGCGCACGAAAGGATGCTTGAACTTTCGGGGTAAAATAGTTGTGCGCTGTTTAGCAGCCAGCGATTCCGTTCGAATGAGCGGTGGAATTATTTCATCCCGACTATAATACGATCGTGCCGCCCGGATCGTCCCGGAAGGGTCGTTTGGTCGGTATCGGGGTGGGGGGGGGGAAGTAATTTAATTAAATTATGAAAGCAATGCATTACAATTTGAGCGAAGCTACCAATTTGTTGGCCAGCATTTTCTATTTCACATTGCTTAAACTTTTGAGCCACCGAGAATGTTTGGAACAGTTTTAAGCTGAGCGATACAAATTGGCTCAACGGAACGAATAGTGCTATAGCAACTATTACTAACATTTCTGTAGACTGTGCTTTTGTTTTCTATGATAAATTGCTTGCTAGGTAGTAATGAGCGCTTCAAAAATGTGTTTAGCACAGCGAGAAATCATATTACGCAGCTGGATGCAATTATATCACCTTTTTTAATTATACATCTTTATGTATTGTAAAACAGTTTATAATAGAGTAGCGGAATTTGGGGCAAGTGGGCCACCTTAACACTTTAAGCGCCGTGTCATATAAATTCGCATGACGGTTTTGCTCACCGTTCAGCTTTGCATCTGGCGCTCTGTGATTCTCTTGAGAACGAATGAGGTAGGAAAGAGAGAACGAGAACGACATGTGCTACGCCGCTTATCGCAATGAAACAAAAGAGTGATAACAATGGCACGACAAACTGTCGCTCTCATCGCTCTCTTGCCATGCGCTACATGCTCACTCAAAAACTGTGACGTCAGGTCGGCGGTCAAAGTGTTAAGTATTTCATGTTATAACTTACTAAAACGTGTTTGTCAAAAGCCGATTTAAATCCCATAACCATTTGAAATCTATTTCCTCACTTATAAATGAGTTTCGCGTGAAAAAAGTGTAAAAAAAACTATTTTTTGAAGCATTTTGAAAAGGGTCCAAAACAACGTGGTTTTTTGGGCTAAGGAGCAATAGTGCCACTCGTATGGGGCAAGACGGCCACCTGGTTAAAATAAACGTATTTCGTAGATATTTGGAAATTATTCCGGAATTGTTTGTAATTTATATATGTCTTGAGTCACCAATGAACCCTTCTTGACCACCAACTGTACCACAATATGGTTCGTTATTGTTCTGTTTTTCCGAGGTAGAATTCGCTCACAATAGCGCACCATACCGCTGCACGTTACAACAATATTTAAATTTTTCACAGCTCGCGCCTATGAAAGATGGTGGCACACTTGCCCCAAATAGGAGTGGCTCTTTTTCCCCAAAATTTGTAACTTTTTTGAAATTGGATTTTTCAGTAACAAAAAGAAAGCTTTTTTCAACAAACCCCACAAAAAATTTCACGTTTTCTCAGCTTTACGGTTGTGTAAATATTTTCTCGGTTGATTGTTCCCATGATTTTTGAGAGCTTTTTTGGTGTGATTAAAAAACTATAATATTCTGCTCAATTTTGAAACTCAACATAAATCCGTTCAAAACAATGGGAAAAATCGATTGATCTACATGAAATTCGGCACAGTATACCTAGTCATTGGAACGCAACCAACTGTATACACAAGTGATCAGTTTAGTATGGATCATTTAAGTTTTTATGGAAAAAATGCTTGGTGGCACTCTTGCCCCTATGGCACACTTGCCCTAAATTGCGCAAAGCTATTGATTGATGCCAAAGGGATGGCATACAAATTAATAATCAATTATTCAATAATATTGTACATTACTAGAAATGTATTGAACATTTCACAGGAAAAATCGTAAAATGGGGATGGTCACGAAGCATCAACTACCAGGCGCCTCCATTGATTTAATTTCGGCTGATAAAGTGTTTAAATAATTAGGTGGTAGATGTGTTTATTGATTTAAAATACCGCTGATGCTATTTTAATTACCGTAGTGGTTTTCTAGAACTGCATGAGTAATTACAAAATGAAGGTAAAATAAAAAGTAGCAAAATTTAGAACAGCCTTTTAGGCGAGAATCAATATCAATCTGAATGATTTCCATGTTGAAAGTTTCTACGTACAAATGTTTTGCTATGAAAATGTGTTCTGACATCGTGATACTAGGTTGTACATCATCTGATTAATGCAAGTCAAACTATTTTATTACAACCATAGTTTCATAAATGGTGCTCAAGTGGTTATACCGATCCATCGGTCGGTACCATTTCAAAATAATGTATTAAACGCGAAAAAGAAGAGCGGATGGGGATTTTCAGCATTTTATCTCTGTCATTTAACAAGCTGTCTGTGTGTACACACTTTCCGTGTGAAGCATTATTACAGCAAATGCATTCTGTACATAAAAGTATAATTCGTTTATTCCGGGGAGTAAAATAACGTACACGGTTGGTGAGTGAAAATCCGAGTTGAATGTGCATTTATCTCCATTTTCTGTTTACCAAGTGTTAACCATGTATGCAATTCAATGTATTCAGCTAGTAAGAATGAATAGAACGCTTTCTGTTCGAAACAAAATACAAAAATCACTTTGCAAATTGCAATGTTTGAATTTGAGCAGCTTAATGATACTTTGCAAATACTACGAAGAATAAAAGAACATTTGACTGGTTGGTGGGATCAATTCGAAGAGCAATAAACTGTTCAACATGTTCAACACCGCGGGTCAAATGTAATGAAAGCGATTCCCAAAATCAGCCGAAATATCGTTCACCGTATTGAAAATTACCCATCCACAGTAGCTGGCCCGGGCATAAACGGTTCTGTAGTAAGTAAAACAAAACTTTACAAAAAAAATAAAAAAATGGGCCGATCTTTTGAACGGAATAAGTGGGCTCTTTTGCCCTCTCTTTTGCATGTTTTCCATCAGGTGCAGCACGTGCGCCAGCATTCAGTGTACCGAAATTTACGAAGCATGAAAAGCTCTCTCCCCCGCACGCTGATGAATTCAGCAAAATTTTAAATGACTGGCCTGTAATTTACACGACCTTTACCGCCACGGTGTGGAAGTCCCCCGGGAAAACGGGTCAACAGGCACGGGCAAGAGCAAGAGGCGGGTGGTAAAAAGGCTGATTAAGTAATTTCCCGGATGGAAAGGTGTGTGCGTATGGTGGTGACCTGGTTTTTATCCTTGACGGTGTGTTTTCTTTCTTTTTTTGTCGTCTTCTGTGCTTCCCCTGTTGGTTCTAATTTATTTCGACAAACCTACCGGCCACAAACACAAAGCATAAAACGCTAACGTACTGAACTTTAGTGTTGGGTTATTTCCTGTCGCAGGACGGGGTATAAACTCCCACGAGACAGGAAAAGGGAATAGATAAAAAGACATGAAAGGAAAACGAATGGAAGAAGGATGCGCGGGTGGGCAAAGGTTGCAGCTGGAGCGAAAAATATGTGTGTTAAAAATGATTACGAGAATGTCTCACTTCTTCACCCGTCGCACATAATGAAGGTCGGGATGGGACGGTTTACCCATTTCCCTGTTTTACCACCGAACCACCATAGGGGCCAGCATGGGATACGGGAGGAGGCAATCCTACATGCCGAGAGCGTTCGCTGGCCATGACGGTAACGAATAAAAGATCTGCAAATCTGATTAAGAGCATTTAAATTAATTTCCCGAACCATCTCCACAAAACCGATTGAACGCGTGTAGGTTTGTGCGGCCGAGGCAACCGAAAACCGCCGGGTTCCGGTTCCGGCTCGATGCGATTCATTTGATTTGCATATATGTATATTTTAACTGACCCAGGGAAAAGGCAGAACGGCCCAGCGGTGGCGGCAGTGGCCCTCCCCTGTGGCACATCAGCCGACGAACGGTCTGCGTATGCCACCTATCATTGGGTCTTCGAGCACTTTTCCATCATGCACAGTTTGCCTCACAAGCAGACACGCGCGCGCTTGATGTGGGGCAACAATTTTGGGGGTGGGGGGACCAATAGCCGGGCAGCCAAAAGCCGGAACCGACGCGGAGCATTGTGCCCACGGTCATCGCATAAACATGAGCCGTACGCCACCCTAATCCCTCTCCTTTTCCCCCCAGTCACCGTCCGCTGCTTGGCCGGAACCGATACGACCACTTTTAAAACGGGCGGCCGACATTTCAAGAGGATTGTGCTCGAGTGCCAACAGAAGAGCAACAACAGCGGGGCACGCACACAACAACAACAGCAGCACAGAGAAAAAAGCGAACAGAAAGAAAGCCAAATGATGACTTGTGGATGTTCTGCTGCTGCTGCTGGCGTTGCTGCTGAAGTGGTTCGATTATCTGTGGCACGGTCCTTCGCAAATATTGACAAACCGTAGCGATTTTGCATATGCTATTTCAACAGCTAGTCGGTCTAGTGTCATCGTGGATTCTTCGCTCCTCACGCCCTTTGCTGGTGATTGCTGGTGGAGTGGGTGGCCGCTTTACGTGCGCTCGGTAAAGGGGGAGGAAAAAATGATGAAAGCAGTGAGAGAGCGCATTTTAAAAGAAGCAATGGTTTAGCAAGACTTCAAGAGGCGATGGAACGTTAGACGATGGAATGATCTAACGCAAACAAAGTTTCCTTTCCTAGGCGGTGCTTGCAGTAGTAGCTCGAGCAGCTCGAGCACAGCTGGTTTGATAGTTTGTTGAACAAACCATTTAAGAAGCTTTTCTTGCGAATTCTGATTCTGCTATTTCGGACGTGCCCGAAAATGTTGTAATCCATCGTAATGCGCTTTGAGTGGTCGTAATTGTACGGTCACATCTTTAAATAAGCATCAAAACATCGTCGCATGCTTTCCATTTCCGGTACTTATTGATTGCTGTTTGATTATATTTCTTTTAGCAGGAAAGCAAAATTAAAATCTGATGCCACTGAGAGGTAACTCTATCGGGAATTTGAATTTTGCTTTATTTAAAAGTTTACTATGTTCTCAAGACTTACTATCAAGTCCGACTTTGGAGCTTCTTTTTTTACAGAAAACCCTTGAAAAGAGTCACAGAAAAACATGCTTTTTTATGTTTTCTTTCCGAAGTGCTACAGTTTTTTTTGTCGAGTTTATGCGCTAGGGACAACCTTCAATGTTCAAAAGTTAGCATCGTTCTTCTTAGAATTGTTCCGCAAAATTTTCCGCAACGATGTTTCATTCTATTCATTTCTCTGCACCTTTCCGCGAAAAACACCCTTTTCAATGTTCAATAACAAAATTGAAGAAAATCAACGGGTATACTATGCTCGAAAAATCGGTACATCAAACACTTGCAGGTAAAAGAGCTTCGATTCGAGGGAAACTTTAAATAAGATGTTATGAATTTGCTGCACGGAATAAAACTTAATTTGAGTTATTACTACGATTTGATGAACTCCGCTAGGTTATGGTTGCACCAATTGGAGTTGATTAAATTCAGATGTGTATTACACATTTCTTGTACAGTTCTTCGAATTTGTATTATCACCCATACCTGCAAACTCGTACGTCACTCATGAGTGGACAGGAGTGTCCATCCCTATGATTGGTTAAAAGCGCCACGGTGAACGCTCTTGGGAACGGACGAGTTCATCGGTTCCATTGCCGTTTATTAGTATTGGCGAACGTTATATTCTGTTCGCCAATAGTTCCAAACACAGGCATTGGACAGGATACGTTGCATTTTATGTACGTCACAGAAGTCCATTACGTTTCAGCTACTAGCATTTCGGAGAATACAGGCCTATGGATTATCCTGTAATGACACCAGTAGAAAGCATGAACAGCCAATGGCAAATCCCGTGACCAGCTACAATATATTTCTCATTACCCTTCACATATACACTGACCAGGAGTACTAGTACTCATCATTAGCTAGCAATAACCCTGGAAACATCAAATTTACCGGTCGGTGAACAGAGAATGTACAAAAGGCAATAATTTCACGTTGGTTTTGGTTTGCATCATATTTGTATTAGTAGCAGATGATATTGAAATTGAGCTACTAGCATATGAGGGCCGAAAAAAAGGAAGTATTTTATAATACAGTCAGATTTTATCTTATTTGAAAGCCAATGGGATTGTCAAATAAGAGGGGTTTTCAAATTAGAGTGTTTAGATGAAATGTCGTACAAATTAGAAAGAGATAGAACATTTAATACATTTCCGGATTAGAGCATCCGTCTTTCAACATCGATGGTAATACAATACACAAATAAGAGGGACAAAGATTTCAAAGGTTTTCCAAATTAAGACCGCTTTACAGTGGAAGTGAACGCGAACGTGAAATCGCCTGGTGATACGTTTGCCAATTTATTTTTTACATTAAAATCTGGCGAATCCAGTCGCTCTGCTGACGAGAAGTTAAAGCTTGAATCAAAACAAACAATACAGGAATTCAAACAAGACCTGTTAGGACCATATCACCCATACGTAGGACTCTGTAAGATCGTTTCCATTTATTTCCATACTTTTAATTTTAAGAATTTAAGCAATACAATAGCAGATACATAATATTAAATAATTATTTTAGAACGAATTTAAATGAACAATATGTTAAATATTAGTATAAAATTTTATTGTAGCAAATATATAAATCTTACTACTCGGTTTAGATTGATTTGCTTAGAAATAATTTAATAAAGCTATCGTTAAACCATATGGCTTTTAGGTTATGTTATGGTTTTAGGTTATTATAACACGTTTGTTCCTTTACAAACAAGGGTATATGCAATAGAACCATCTGAAAAATGCTTCAGAACATGTGTTTCTCTTTCAAACCAACCAGAAAAGGTGGTGGAAGAATGCATAGCAAAAGCTGTACTACACCGATGCGTTATATTTTCCCCGGAATACGCTCTATAGATAATGTGTTCATAGAAAAGGATTTATTTTATGCTGCGGAACAGAGTTTAAAAGCTGTTTCTTGACCTTCCTGGAAGCATGCAAGCAAGCCCGTCTTCTTAATTATTCCCCGAAAACCCATGGTAAGCCATCCTTCCTTAACCATCTTGCTGCTAAAATTGTGTAGATAAAATGAAACGCAATGAAATGAATTTATTGCTAAACACCCTTCCAAGGAGCTGGTGGATAGGTCAAGGAATTAAGGTAATTGTCTACTACAAACTTCGAACCACCCACACGGTGCACCCAACACCAGCACATCAGTGAATCAAAGTAAACAAAAGCATCAGTATTGTTCATCTTGTCACTCTGCTCCGTCGAAGCATTGCAAAGGCAAAATTCGCCGAATCCCTTGCCACAAAAGCAGTAAAACGAGCTTCAAGCTATTATGGGGAGCGTTTGTTTACGATTGATCCGGTTTCATGCAGTTTCGGGCGAAAGAACCCTCCTCCATTCTTCCTTCCTATTGGCGTTGCTAGAACGGTCGCCTGCGCTCAGAGCATCAACAGATTTTTCGTGTCCCGTTGTTGAGGATGGCCTGCCCCACCACACATACAACGGTTGTCAACTCGAATGGGGGAAGCCGCCGGAAAACCGTACAACAACACCATGCAATGGAACGAATCGATGCTAAAAAGCCCGGCCAAACCACATGCCGGCAACATTTGGCTATTTGAGGTAATCCTTTCAACGACCATGGCCAAACGGAAAATGGCTTCCCATCGGTCCCCGGTGGATTGCAGGAAATTGTGTACATTGTGTGTGTGTGCGTATGTGTGTCTGTGTGAGCGCGCGCGCTGTTGGGATATTTATTCCTTGTCCTTCGCTCTGTTCGTCTTAAGGAACGTAGGAAGCGAACGCGGAAGTGGAGCAAGGGAGGACAAAAAGAAACATCTGCTCTAATGTACGACACATCCGGAAGGTCATCCGGCCAGGAAGGCCGGCTTGGGGAAGCTGGTATGCTGATCGTACAAATTCTAATTCCACGCTGGAAAGCTTAAGAAGAAAGGTTGCTTCTTCTACCGATGGTTGGAAGGCTCACGGTGGCATGTAATATATCGTTTAATAGGTTTCCGAAATAGAACTCCGAAAGCACGGAGCGAAGGGATCGTGCGACCGGAGTAGGTCAGGCCGCAATTTCATATGAAAGCCACGGCGAACACCTGCGTCACATAGTTGCCACGGCGCTAGTTCCCGCAAAATCTCGCGTCGCACGATATCTGGCGCACACTAACCGCAAGGCACCGTCGTGCATGACCGTTTGTGTGGGTGAAATCCGAAAAGGGGGAGGGGGTGGGGGGATCCGAAAAAATAGATTCGGCAAACAAACACATAAAGCAGCCCGGGGAAGGATATGTCACCGCAAGGATGAGTATCGATCGATGGATTTTGCTGATTTTTCTCCCTTTCTCTGGTGTGCTCTCTTGGGGGCAGGCGGTTCGTAAGAAGGAGAGGGCACCACTCGAGCAGTAACGCTTCCGGTGAGCATTCCTTTGCTTTCATCACGCCGCCGAAAGGGAACGTGAGGGAACGAGTGGGCACATTGCTTCCTCTTACTTCTTCGGTTGCTCTTGCGCTCGCTGATATAGGTGAGTAAAATTGGAATCCTACACAATCCATATTCTTTTGGAACTGTGCTCGGCGCGCAAGGCGTACATCTATTTGCTTACCAAATGCACTGGGGAGGGGGGGACAAAATGCCCCGCCAAATTGATTGGAAAGCTTTTTGTCTGGTTGTTGGAAAACCCTGAAATTTTCTTTCATATGTACGGTTCGAGTTTTGTCAAGTGGAATTTGTTCGTTTTCTTGTGACATTTTTGCTCGCCAACAATGAACTTATGGCATATGGTTAACCGTCTTAAGCGTCTTTGAGGGTATGCTTTGAGGGAATTATACTCTTATGGAATGTATTGCAATATAACTGATATGTATTGTAATTTAGCTTCTTCTTCTTCTTCTTCTTCTTCTTCTTTTTCTTCTTTGGCTCAACAACCGTTGTCGGTTAAGGCCTGCCTGTACCACTTGTGGGCTTGGCTTTCAGTGGCATCTACCTTACTCGTTGTTAATTTATTTATTTATTTATTTATTTATTTATTTATTTATTTATTTATTTATTTACCAACATATGTGTCTTGCACTCTTGAGGCTGTAACAAACTAAGTACTTAAAATCTATCCTACACCCAAAACCTAACTTATTCCCCTAACATCTCCCTTGATCCGGTGTCGCCAAAATTGAAAATTAATAAAAAGTTCTCTTTAAATACGTTACTCGTTAAAACGCGTAGATATTGATCTTCTCTAGTAAACAAGGGACGTCTAATTCGTTTTTAATATTTTGGCTGCAAATACACATGGGTTTACCTTAAAACGGTGTTCGAGCGTCTGTAGACCAAGCTGAAGGCAACGCGAGCGATAATTTCGGCATGGTTATAAGTCCTCTGAATACTTGCATTACACTCACAATTACGAATGAGTATTTATGAATATTTAGGGCTTGCGCGATACAATTTATTTTATTTAACGTGACAATTGCGATGAGTGAACTGTATTGATTGGCGGTCGAAAGATGAGAGAGCGACGATCGGCGCATCCGATCGCTCGCAAGCTCGAGGACCACGATCGGCGCATCCGATCGCTCCTATTCGTGTCCTATCCTTCGTGTCCTATCCTTCGTATCCTATACTTCGTATTACATCGCTACCTACCTACACTAACTTAATCTTACCACAGTGTGACGCTCGAAAGTGGTGAATTCGGAAACGCAGCCAGGAGTGCAACACCACCAGTGGTGCCGAACACCACAAATATTATCAATAAAAATAATGGAACATCTTACAGATTAGGAAAAAGGTTCCTAAGGTAATATATAATATTTGTATTAATATATAATAATATTTATGCCTATGTGCATAAACTCCAGAGTAAATTTTCATCTTCTCTAGGCATATTCATCCTCCATATCTCAAACATATCAAACATGTGAAAAGCTTTAGCATGTAAATGCTCTTTCAATCAATTTATTTAGAACGTAATCGAGAACATTATTCCAAAAACAAGAAACCATTCCCTAATTGATACCAACAAGCCACAGCAAATCTATGAAAAGATAGACGTTTTTGCCTTTTTTGTATTGTTTAAAGAACGATTTAAAATAGACAAACTAATCATTTTTTAATTCAATACGGTTCTACATATGTTATTTTACAATCGTTTCAATTCCAATTTCACTGGCTTTTATAAAACCTGCCAGTTTAATTTGTGAAATCAGATATTTTGCTTCATCAGATCGTTGTGTTTCTTCTATTTGGTGTAACGTCCTACGCGGACATGCCAGTCTATGTAGGCTTTTAGGACTTATTTCCTACCCCGAAATCGGATAGTCAGTCCCTGCTATCAAGGGATGGTTCATATGAGATTTGAACCCACAACGGGCATGTTTTTAAGCCGTACGAGCTGACGACTGTACCACGCAACAGGCCCCCGTTGTGTTTCACTCACTCGTTTTAACCGTGCCATGGTCAAACACTTGAAATTTAAACAAAACCCTTCAACGGCTAAACGCTACGGGAAAGGTTTGGAGCAGATACACCTTGGTCCTTGAACAATCACTCGAAAAGGGATTATCCTTTCAGGCGGAACACGTTCACGAGACGAAGGATGTGATGAGCTAACGAAAAGCTTGTTTTTAATTTACTTGAATGTATTTAGCTTTTGTATGTGGTACTTTTTTGTTATAAAGAAAAGCGTCGATTATCCAGGAGTGGATTAACCGGCGGGCAGCTTTACCGTGCGTATGAATCTGACAGCTGTTCAATCGTGGCGAACAATTCCAGTGAATGTAAAATTGGTAGAATTTTTTTTTTGCACATAATTAGTTTTGATTTGTTGCAGAATAATTGTTTAACCTATAGTAAATGATAGAAAAATTATTCTACTTATGATGAATCATTTAATGTTAAATTTTAATATAACCAGTGTTGCGAACGCGACAATCCAGATTTTTTATATTTCTTGCTAACCATGAAATAGAATAAAATATGATACTCAAAAGTACTCAAGAACAGACGTATCATCAGAGAGTCAAACATAATGTAATCCTAAACCCTTCAAGTAGGGCCATCTGGTATTTTGACATGTGTTTTTTAGCAGTCAATTACTTCATTTCATTTCGAACCTATAACGATTAACTTAGGATTACAGCATGCACGTGTGTCAAGCTAGACCAACTCCGAGAAGCGTAGGAAAATTCCACATCCATATTTCTCACGGCCATAAAATTGTTAAACCTAAAAATCTCTCAAACGTAGATGCGTTAATAACATTAACCAGATAAAGAATTCGAAAAGCAATAAGTTCAAGTATTTGTCAATGATGCGATACATTCGGAACATGCACCACCGAATTCAAGTGTTAGGTACAGTTACGCCAAAAAGGGAATAATTTCATAGATCTTGTTCATTCTGAATAAAAAAAATCATAGATCTTATCTAACAAGTGATGTTGATTGCAAGGAAGTTCTTCCAGTCCTTTGAATTGAAAATGTACGTACAGTTTTTGTTCAAAATATCTAAACTGTTTTGCTTCAATCAGTCAATTAAAGCGAACAAATGAAGAGGAGGTGTCAAATTCAATCTCCAAAACCAAGTAAGACACAACTATTTGCTGCTCCAATGGTCAATTAAGAGGAAACAGTGTCACATGAGATTGTTCCAAAAAAAAATGTTCGGAAAAGAAATGTAAAGTTTTGGTTTTACATTTTAAATGCCTAAAGTTTTCAAACAGTTTCTCCTCCCCAAAAATGGAGACGCTTTGCCTATTGCCTGCTGATAGGAAATCGAATTTCCGTTTCTTTCGCAATCACTGCTTACCAAACACTTGGAGAAAGAAATTCCCCGCCTTTACTCCTGCAGCAAGGGAAACTTTTTTTTGCAACAGCCAAACGACAACCCCAGCGGGAGAAGAACAAAAAAACAAGCCCGTGCTTGAAGTCACGAGATCATGTGCATCACATCCAGAACATCCAGCACAGGAACAGGATGCAGCAGCAGCAGAAGTGAAAAGTAGGTCAACACTCCAGCGCGATTGGAATGTTCGCTCACTCGGAATCACGCTTGTGACCCCTCGGAGGCCGCACACTTTCCAATATCGCTTTTGCACGGTTGTTTAGCACACCAGAGC
Organism: Anopheles bwambae; assembly: GCA_007018985.1. Classification (NCBI taxonomy): domain Eukaryota; kingdom Metazoa; phylum Arthropoda; class Insecta; order Diptera; family Culicidae; genus Anopheles; species Anopheles bwambae. The sequence goes on along the minus strand of SIXB01001193.1, from coordinate 15,006 downwards.
AGGGGGAAACTACAGCTAGAACCAGCTTGTGTGTGTGTGTGTCAGTGTGTGTATGTGTGTGTGTCTGCAAAGCCGAGAACCGGGAAGCATCTTGGCGCGTACGCAAATGGGTCGTTAAGCTGCAGAGTTGCTTCGGTTCAGCAGTGTGTGACTGTGAGTGTGTCGGTAAACAAAACCGATTCAAACGATTACGGCGATAAAAGTTAGCACAGAGGGAAGAAGCATTTTCCTAACCCCTTTTTGCTGCTGAATTGTTTTGCAGCTCCCATTTGTTTTCCATGTGCGTGTGTGTGTGTGTGTGTGTGTGTGTGTGTGTGTGTGTGTGTCTGCGGCAACCAAAAATCGGCTAACCGAAAATGGGCGAAGGAAAACAATTTACCGTAAATGTCAAACAGTAGATTTACTACTATCGTTACAATACTTTACCCCTGTTCCCTTTATCTTTCCGACTTTTCTGGCTTTTTTCCTCTTGTTTGTGTGTGTGTGTGCCATTCGAACGGAATCGCTCCATGCAGGCAGCCCAATTGGCTGAGTGAAAAATTGGTTTCGGCTGTGGCAGAGGTAGACAGCAGCAGCAGCAGCAGCAGCAGCAGCAGGCGATAGGCAAGCGATATAAATGGAGACATTCTAATGCAAAGCGTGTGTAGCTCACACCAAAAACTAACACTCACGAGTCGGGAGCGAAGGTGAAGGAAGAGGCGGGACGAAAGGGAACGCCGCAGAGCGCAAAGAAAAGCCAAAGGAAATAAAACACACTGAACCATGAATGCTGACAACCATGAAAACAGTCAAACATCGCTGCACAACACTCGTAGCGTTGTGTGTTGAGGGAGCGCGCGGGCGGCGCGGACAAAGGGGAAGGAGGTGACAAATCGCGGATCGTTTTACAAGGGAGCGTTGGTGCAGGGAGTGGAGGTGCAGATTCGGACTATATTTAACCACTCGCCACACATCGCGCGCCGGTGCTGCTGCTGCTGCTGCCGTGCCGTGTTGCTTCTGTGTGGTTCGTTTACGACACACGTCGGAAAAACACGCACCGGGTCCGTCGCTGACCGTAACTGACACAAATGTTCTTTTCTACTCTGGCTAAACCCTCCTCCCCCTCCATGTCCGATGCACGCCATCGTCACCGTCACCAGCAGCACTTCACTGCCATTAGAAAACTCGTGTCTCGTTGTGAATGTGAGTGAAAATAGGCAGAAACTCCAAAGAGAAAGGCAGAGCTATATTAAATCCACCAAGGAGCGAACGGGATAGAGGCATGTCAAAAAAAGAAGAAGAAGAAAAAATACCCGTAATCGTGAAACAAGAGAAAAGAGGGACAAGGATGCTGACACAGAAAAGTTCAACAAAAGTTATCCGTGCAGCCCGTTAGTCTCCTTCGTATATTGCCGCTCGGCCGGGGGAATTGGAACGGAATGCAGCACGCCACTAGCAACAGACACGTACACACACACACACACACACACACATAAACACAACCCAATTCTCAGAGGAGGGGAAAACCTCAAATGTGTGCATTTGTCTATGTGATTGTGTCTGTGTGTTTGTGGCAGTGAGCTAGCGATACATTGGAGGGGACATTCCTAAGCGGCATCATCATCTTCATCTCGGGGTTCGCCCGTTATCCCTAGACAGTAGATGACACATTTGAGTGTACAGCACCAGAGCGCGCCTTTGCTTTGTTTTGCTCTTGCTTTCCCCACGGGGGAAATGGCGATGGAAACAGATTTTTAGCAATGGTGGAGTTTCATAAATAAGTACAGGTTTGAAAGGAAAAATGTGGCAGCAGTTGTTGTTTGCTTAGCGGCAGTAAGTAGTGTCAAGGTTGCGATAAAAAAATTGATATGTAGTCTAAATACATGAAAAATAATATAATATATCAAATATGATGTATTAAAACACATTATTGATATATATGATAAAAAAAAACTCCAAATCAAGGTAGCATCTAACTCATGCCCCTGTTTTAGTAAGGTTTTTCATATCAATTGATATATGAAAAACCTTACTAAAACAGGGGCATGAGTTAGATGCTACCTTGATTTGGAGTTTTTTTTTACATATTGCATTTTATTTATCCATAGTATGGCTTATTTGTGCTCTATATAGGTATATTTTAAATTACATGTTTATATATAAAGAATCATCTGATCTCTTGATAATCAAATTGTTTGAAAAACAAAGATAAACAAGAGTTTACTAAGCTATTTGCATCTTGCTTGACATTAGCACGATACACAATTAAGTTATTTTGTTTTGATAATATTCTTATGTCGGTCTAATTTTCTAATAATGTTCTAAGCCGGTCTCGTAGTACAGTCGTCAACTCGTACGACTTAACAACATGCCCGTCATGGATTCAATCCCCAAATAGACCGTGCCGCCATACGTAGGATTGACTATCCTGCTATGGGGGGAAATCAATTAGTCACTGAAAGCCAAGCCCACAAGTGGTATAGGCAGGCCTTGACCAGACAACGGTTGTTGAGCCAAAAGAAAAAGAAGAAGAATATTCTTATGTGATGAAACCCAATCAAAATCCAAGGGGTCATGGCAAACTTTCATTGGGCCAGGTACATGAAATTCAACATGGAGTACCGTAACCGTCAAATGGATACATCCTGGTTACGATGAACATTTCTCCACTAACAGGCTGAAAATTTCATCCTAGTGGCTTCAAACAGAAAACGGTCCAATAAACGAAATTTATTCATATTTGTATCAATATGTTAAATGAAAAAAGTAAAGACTTCATGCAAGCAGCCTTGAGTTAATTAGTAACTATTCTTAGAAATTGCTCCTTAACTCTATTGCTTCTGCTTGTTGATTGTTGTTCCAATGATACCCGTTGAGAAAAAAAAGTTAAATGTTTTAGTTAAACTAAGATACGGTTTCGAGTCGTTTATTCGAGCTGGTCAGCAGAAATATTTGAACCAACAAAACAAAACTTTCTATTTTTTTCTTAGTAGTAGTAGCCGTAAACTAGTAGTAATATAAAAAAAATCAATACATCTTGGTTATTTTAGGTACAAATCCACACACACGCATTCCGCTTACAGAATAGACACGCTTAAGGTACAAATCCACACTAAATGTTCAACTAGAGGTAGCACCAAATTAACTACACAAAGAAATTTCAAGAATTATAGGAAATACAATTACGATGAGTTGAGTTTCGATGATTAAGACAGTCAAAAGCTATGAATTAGAAGAAATTGGTGTTTTTTTTTTAATATTTCTTACTGATATCCGTTACATACACATTTATAACGATTCCCCGCCCACTCAATATTGAATATTTACATCCTGTAAACGACTTACCCTTACGAAAATAATACATTATTGTTCATTTTTTAAAATAAAACACACGATATCATAGACTTCGAATCTAGAAACTTCGGCTATAAACTTTATATTAGGGCCCTTCACGATTCTAGTCAGCTTTTTTTGTATGGAGTTTGACAGTTGGAGCCTAGATTTTAGCCTCAAAGCTGGAATTAGATTCAAGTACCTGCTCGAAAAAAAAATGACAAAACAAGGTGGTGTTTTTATTTATCCCAAAGTGCATTAAAGAGATCAGGTGGTGGAATCTACAATCAAAGTGTATGTAGACCAGGGTGTCTCATAGCATGTTTTTTATAACCAAATTTGAATATCACTTTTTGACATGACTGGTGAAATCTTTTGCTCAAACTGGCTTTCTGGTATCTTGACGAATACTCAAAACACTCTTAAAATCTTTATTCAGAAGCAGAAGCGATAAAAATCAGCTTGCGAAATGCACTCGGGAAAAGCCCACATGTATATTATACCCACTTTGATAACTGCTCGAGCCGGTCTCATGGTACATTCGTCAACTCGTACGACTTAGCAACATGCCCGTCATGGGTTCAAGCCCCAAATAGACCGTGCCGCCATACGTAGGATTGACTATCCTGCTATGGGGGGTAATTCAAAAGTCATTGAAAGCCAACCCCATAAGTGGTACAGAGGCAGGTCTTGACCGACAACGGTTGTTGAGCCAAAAAGAAGAAGAAGAAGATTGCTGCTCGAAAACTGCTATAGAATGCAAAGAGCTGATAGGCTGAAATTTCAGCCAACGATCTAAAACCGGAAAGGGGCTCATTGACAGATATTCGACAAACGACTTACACCTTGCTTTGGGCAATTTTTTCGGTCCCAAATGCAGTCGGGACCCCAGCATATGGAAATATTTTTCCTTTTAATTAAACTCTCGATGAGTAACGTTTGCCATTTCTCGATAGCTACAAACCAATAGCTATTTAAAAATTGGACAACAATGAACACAAAAAATTTACTCGAAACCACAGTTTATCGTATCCTATTTGCGAAATGAAGAGGTGTCAGTATATATTTTGAGATATGGTTAGCATAAAATATTCGCTAACTACCTTAACAACCTCTACGATTTAGCTACATTTATTTATTTTGCTATAACAACACTTAAAGAAAGAACTATTGCGAAGTCGCTATGTGATTAGCAGTAAAAGAAGCATTATTGTTGATCCATTAAACAGTCCCAAAACACACCTACATCGGTGATGCGTTTATGGTGCGTGAGATTGTAAAACATTTGCCTAACAAACGAAACAAAAAAGCACGAAAACATCGAAGCCATCGAAGCGCAAATGTTGCACCCAACTGTTAATGGCGGTGCGCGCGCGTATGTGTGCACGGGGCGGTGCGTGCGTGTGTTGAAAATTGAAAAATAGCACACGCGCTCATGGTCAGTGCGATTTTTGTGTACATTTGCTACGTTCCCCCATCGTTCCGTGTTCGTGCAGCCTTCTGTGGTGCTGCTGCTGCTGCTGCTGCTCTACATTTGGACGCGCCCCACAAAACTCACGATGAACTTCCTCTCTGCCCAGCAACATCACTGCCGTTCCCCTGCCAAACCCCCATTCCCGCCCAATTGCCCTTCATGCACGGTTGCATCTTCGTCATTCGATCCATTTGCTTTACTCTCTCTCCCGCTCTCCCGAATTTCTCTTTCCCATTTCCCCTCGTAGGACGTTAGTTTCCGTGACCTTTTACACTGTGCCCATCCCGTCCTGTCCTTTTCGCTACAAATGCTCGGGCAAGAATTTGTCGATAATACCCCGTCCGTCCGTCCGTCCCTGCAAGGACTTTGCGGCGATGCCAGACGATCCTTCTGCCGCGCTGCATACGAAGCGCAGGTATTTGGAAGCAAAGGTCACCGCCGGAAGTGACGGCAGCGGCGGTGGAGATGATGGTCGGTATATAGACGACACACACACACACACACTGTACGGACGAGCTGCAATCGACTCTGGTCACGCCGTAGTCGGACACACGAGAGATCAACGGCTGCTGCGGCTGCCTCTTCCGTCCCTCAGTCGATCGGTCGGTGACGCTCGCGCGCGCTCGTTCACAGTGCCAATCGGAAACCGATGTGTCTTTATCGTCTGCTGTGTGCCACTACACTCTACGCCCGTCACGTACTGCAACACCGAAAGCAAAAAAAGACAAAACTCAACAGAAATAAAATCACTGTTGGCAATGTATCCATTTGCCAAAGGGCTTTCCTCTTTGGCGAAGCGTTCCGCAAAAGCAAAACATACGCCAGCAGCAGCAGTGAGCGAGACAGCCGGTCTGACCGTGAACGGGGTTTCCGAGGGCTTTGAAGTTCAAACTGTCACTGCTCTGTTTCTTCCGTCAGCTAGTGCACACTCACAAACACACACACACATTGCCAGTTGACCACCTTGTACGGTACCGTGGCGCGCGGGAGAGAGAGCTCACGGTGTTGCCTTTTAGGATTGTGCCAGACAGCGGAGGGAGGGCCCAGCTTTAATTGTTGGCTTAGTAGCCACCCAGATCCCTGTCAGACGTCACCAAAAACTGAGAGAAAGAGAGAGAGAGTAGAGCAGCAATGGGTGGTTAATATTTTATTACGATCATTTTTTACCAACTCATACAAGTCACTCATACGTGTGCAATGCTAAGCGCCATTAGTTTCGGGCGTGATGGTGCTCAGAAAGGGATAAGATCGAAGCAACAGAAGCAAAAAAAAAGCAAAAAGAGCACAAACATATTTGTAAAAATAAAAATCATCCCCGCCAAAGTGCCTGCACAAGCACAATGTGCTTAGTTGCGAGCGCTGAGGCGGGTTTGGGATGAGAGCACGCGCACCAGACAACCTTGTTTTGAGAGTCGAACACACACTCACACACACTCACGTTCACTGTTCTAGTAAGAATTGGCCACCCGTACGGTAGTAAAATTAGTATTCAGCGCCACCCATTGCGGCCGCACGGCCGAGTGGCATTGGTTAGACAAATTTGCTTAATGATCGGCGCCACCGGTTCCGGGCGGACGGGCAAACGGGAGCAACACTGCCGCCAAAATATTACCAAAATATTGTCCGCACCACAGAGTTTTGACACCACATCTGCTCAACCTCAACCTCGATCTGGCGTACGCCGGGAAGCCATAAATCGTGTGCGCGCAAAGCAGTGTAAAATAAAAAAAGGCAAGAATGATGGAACTAGAATTGCCCATCGTACAAGCGCGCGAGCCGTCTGTTTTGTTTTATTTTGTAGATGGATTCGGAGCGCAAGAGCTGGTGCACAAGAGCGCATGTTTACATTACATCCTTTCAGCCCGATCCGGAAGCATTGGGACGGAGGACCAACGCGTACGCGCTCACTCCAGAATTCAATGCTCGAGCTCACGCCCGTGGCCAGTTCTTGCCGGGAGCTTTGACATTCTCTAGCTGGAGTTGTGTATTTCTTTTTTTTTTTTGCCTCCCCATTACGCCATCATGTACACATTGTTCCCGGATAGTGAGCCGTCCCCGCATGGCCGCCGTCTGGGCGGTCCCCTTGAGCCGCTGGGCAAACACATCGAATGACAAATCTATTTGTCCAAACCAAACAGTCGACGTCAAAGACCGAACCGTTGTCGAACCCTGCGGGCACTGGACCCCAATGGGCGCTGGACGGGGGATAATCGATGGACTAAAAGCGATTGACAAGCTAATCTACAGCCGCGTGGAGTCGGCAAGTGTGGCCCCGGGCTGATTGAAACACTGCACATGACTACTAATCGGCGTCCTTAGTTGGAATCAATTTTGAAGGGTCGTTGTCCATCGTTGTCCAGTACACATGTCAGATTGATGGGGCGATGCACTAGCCACGCAGGTACGCGGGTGCGCTGGTGTTACGCAAAACCAATTATCGGTACTTGCGATCGCGTGTTGGCAAGTTTGTATGCGCTGTCTGCGTTGTGTGTGTTTTTGTAGCTTTAATGACGCAAAAATGCACGCGTTTGTGTCTGCTGGGGGTTATTTTTTAAATATAAAACCTGACGTCTGCGTCACCGTGTCTGGTAGTGGTTTGGCAACAGTGGTGGAAGGTTTTTATTTATCTTGCGTCTAATTTTCAAATCTTTTCCCTGTCAAAATAATCTCGTTCCCCTCGCGCACCCCGCGTTGGCAAACATCCTTTACCTATTTTGATCCCTATGACATTACGTACACGATCGCTGGCGGCGCGAGCGGTCACGCTGTTGGAGAAAACGTAACAGCAAAGTCGACTCAGTCGTCTTAGGGTTCGATCCATGACCGCAGCTAGTCCGGCTGGTGGCCATGACCGGGTACCGATAGATCACCTTTCCGCCCGGCTTCACCGGGTGTGTTGCTTCACCTTTCCAAATTCAAGCACACAGAGACACACACACACCTCACCTCATTCGTCGCGCTTGAGGTACGCTAATGAGCACATCATTACGCGCCACGGCAAACAGCAATGGTACATACCAGGTGTGGGGCGTAGTAGCATGGCGTACATGTACACTGTCGTCGTCTTCGTCGCCGTTGGTAGCCCGACGCGAGCGTTTAGCCAAACAAACCTGCCTCGGTGGCGGTTAATGTTCTTTGGCCTTCCTGTTCCATCGCAACGAAGGAAGGGACCCAAAAGAATCGAGCATATTGGCGTGCCGAAGATGACAGGTCCGGGATGATGTATGGTCGTCGGAGAAGCGTCGCGCATTTGCGCTGTGCAACTAGCAAACGCACATAGGGCTGCCGGCTGCGTCTTAGGCTGAGCCGTCTTCGGACGAGCTGTTTCAGGCGAGACCAACTGCGTAAACCCTTGAACGCGTGTCGGAGTGTTAATGAATGAAACAGGCATAAATGTTGCTTAACATCTTGAATTGAACAAATGTGATTTATTTCATTGTGACGTTGTGCTATATCTGATTGACAATACATGTAGATATTCTATGGAATTCTTTGGATAAATAAGAAATAAAAACTGTTCTGAAGGCCCCAGGCTCAAGGACATTTAAGGTGACTTTAGCAATTTGTTTGTTTATCAAAAAAAAAATGATTTTTTGTTAGTATTTTTTGTAATAATTACAATTAATGTCCCGCAAGACGGATTCATCTTTTATTCCCAAAAAAATTCTCAAGAAGAAGAGCATTCTCGTGGACAAAAAAAAACCACTCTAACATCAATCTTCATTAGACTACTTTAAATACTCAACATTTAAAACGACAAATAATTATTTCTGAATAAAATTCTAGTTACCTTTATTAGGCTTAATTGGCTTCAATATGGGATTCTTGGAAATGTCAGCATCTTTTTGGCAAATCTCTTTACATGAAATACTCCTGTATTTTTGGAATGGGATATTTTTGAATTACACTTTAGATTGCTTTTTCTTGGGAATTTTAAATTTTATTTTGATGCTACTCATATCGCGATAGTCCATGATATTGACTAATAAGTTCCACCAAATTCTTCGTCCGACCAATGCACCTCCTGATTGCTCGCTTCATCATCAATTTTCAATGTAATTCATCTACTTCAAACGAAACAGACCAACACAGTTCGACCAAACCTTTCAATTATTGGTTTTACTGGGCGGTTTTACGGCCACAGTCATAACCAAAGTACCAAAGAAAGTTAATAAAGGGCTTCTACTGTTTATTAAGGCATATATAAAGGACCAAGAATGTAGGTTTATTCTGTAACCAGAAATGATCATTTGCTATTGATACTTATTTACCCTTAGCAAAACGATGCCAAAAACTGACTAAAACGTTTCATTTATACGTTACAAAAACAAGGGCAAGAGTCTACTTCCAGTTAAAAGCCACTTACACAACAGTAGTTGTTGAAAAATAGAAAACCACTGCGTGTTTCTGAGCTTTAACTCATAACAGACTTTGAGCACAAGATTTGAACAGGTGAGAGCGTGATGAAGTAAGGAAAGTTAAGATTTATGGTTTGGTTGGCCTTGCTAGTGTTTGAAAAAAAAAAGCTACAAACACAGCTTATTGAGCACGAATTGAGTGGGCATTATACAATAAAACCAACTTTATAATGCAGATCATCAAAAGGCTAACCGAATTACAAAATCATTCTCCCCCAAATCACAACTTCGCCCACACCGAAAAGGGTTAACCACCGGCCTTTCCAACGCTCAATTTGTTAGCGTCACCGCCGCAGCGCGTAGTGCAGCGCGTCTTGCGGCAACCCCCCCATTAGCAGGCAAATCGGATCTGTTTGCATCGGCAATCTCATAACTGTCTGCTCGTACACACACGTTTTCCACTCTCGCATACACACCCTGCTCGTCGTGTGGACCTCAAACGCGCGTGGCATCGCATTTGCATCAAGGCTGGTGCCCGGCACATGTCTGCAAATTACATAAATCTCTCGATTTTCTCCCCGCCCCACTTCATCAAAAACCCAGCAGCAGAAGGGCCAACACAAAATTTTGATGGATGCGCTTGAAAAATGTTCGAAGGCTGTTCCATCGTTTCATCGGTCCCCCTCACCCCCTCTCCTTTCGGACGACGAAAGCATAATCTGATTTCTGAAGCACGACGTACACGAAGGATCGTTCTTCGTTCCGTTCGCCCCACAGCGAAAAGCATGTCCATCTATTCATCTTTAATCTTCATGAATCTATTCTAGCGAAAGCGTGGCCATCACTCCCCCCCAACGGCATCACCTCCTCTCCGGCAGCGCATGTTCACATGTGTGAAGTCAACCGTGAAGGGGGGGGGGGCTCAAAAATTGGACAATCCCGTGTGCCAGAACCGACCCGATTCGACCAGGAGAAGTAAATCGTAAAATTGGAACGTGAACGGAAGAGAAGGAAAAAAAGCCATCATACACCGATACACTCACACACACACATAGGCACATGCCGAAAGGCAGAAAACATCAAATATTGCTTCTCCTCTCGCATTCCGTGCGGGGAGAACGGGGCAGCGCACCGTAGTAGTAGCGAGCACCAGCAACTTGTGCCGAGGATCACTCATCTTGTTCTTCATCCCTATCTCTGTGTGTGTCTGTGTGTTGGTGGGTATGGGGAAAGGGGAAATCCAAGGGTACGGTAGCATAATGTTTAATAATAGACAGCCATAATGCGGATGATGAAAGGATATTTATTTACTTTTATTACAGTTTGTGGTGTCCGGGCCACGGAGCGGAGATGGAGTGTGGTCACACGGGGTCTACGAGTGCACCCGTTGGGTAGGATGAGGGCCTATAAAACGGTGGATGGGAAAGGGGGGGGGGGGGCAAGAAAAAGAATAAAAACACCAATCGCATGGATGTGACGTGCGCTGTGTTTGTGTGTGTTGTGCTTACAACGGTACGGAATTGGGCAATGAAATTATCCCTTCCAATTTTCGTGTTTCACTATTTTCTCCTTATTCTGAGAGCCCCATTCTGGACTGGCCTGCCAGCGGAGCATGTGGGATGGGAGAGGGTGGCTTCTTTGTTCTTTGCTAGCGCCCGTTCGGCGGAAATGTGTTGTGCTCACTTATTGACCTCCGTCTTCCCTTTATGATAAAGGATGACATTTGAACCGGAAAGCATGTCAGGGAACTGGTTTCGAAGGGTAGATGAAGCCACTTCGTAACTTTGCGGCTTCGCCCTTCGGGCCCTGGAGAGCGAATGATGACGCCACAACCCGGAAGGAGAAGAAGAAGAAGTTCTGGAACGATCATTAATGTTTATGTGTTCGCAAAAAGGAGCAAAAGAGGAAAGCAAGCGCAAGGGGAGGCTTAATAGAGCTGGAGCGATGGCAAAGACACAAAAGTGCCCTGTGTTCCTTCTGCTCAGTGTATGTGTGTGTTGCCTTCCTTCTTCGCTGCGGGAGGGCTGCGCATTCCTGTGGGAGACGATTTTACAACATTTTAATCACAATCTCAACCTCAAGCAGCTGCCACTCTTTCTGCACTGGCACTAGCTGTTGCTGATAATTTACGTTTACGTTTGACCCATTGGCTGCTTGTTCGCTGGTAATTTTCTATGCTGCCTACGAGATGAAACGGCTTGCGGGGAGAGTTGTTCAAGGTGTAGAAGGTGCGGGGGGAAATTAAACCTGGGAAACGGATGTCAAACGTCAATCAGTCAGTGGGAGGGACCTTTTGTTTGATTGGTAATGCTTTGCGAGAGAGAGAGAAAAGACTTTGCCCGCCGTTGAGTCGGTAAGAAAGGAGGGAAAGCTCAGCTGGGTGGTCGGTTGGGGGAGGGAGACATGCTACACGCAGACACACAGCATAATTAAATGCTTGAAGGTAAGCGCATTCGTTGGAGCGCAGTGGCAGCGTGAGCGGTAATTGTAATTTTATAATCCATTTCAATTAATTATTGACGTTGGATCCCGCTAGAAGATCGGTGGAAATGACTGGCTGAGCCGGTAGACAATACTTCAGGAGTGATTAAACAGCCAGCAATTGATATGCACGCACAAAGAGGAGCCATCCACAGTGGGAGATGAAACATTTGCCCCGTTTTCTACCAGCCCTGTGATTGTGATGATGAATGCAAGCTATGAGTGAGGATTTGTGTTTTTTCTGCTCCTCCTCCTTTGCTCTACTTTCTCCTATCCACCCTTATACGAACCCTCCGCTCTCTGTTGCGCTCTCGGTGGAATAATTAATAGTGAGCAGGAAGAAGAGCAGAGCTACGTACGCAGTCGGGAGGAAGGTGAAATGGAATAGCTAACCTGCTCGGAGCTTGCATAATTGTTAGCACCTTCCCATCCAGACACATACCGAAGCCCACCACAATAATGCGGACGATGCGTACGAGTAGATAAGGAGGGAGGGTTGGGCTGGCTAATAACACTAACGATGCCGTATGCAAAGCGACACACAACGGAAAGGCGGGCGTGGTGTGTCTGTTTCAATTGAAGCAACACTAATAACACTCCACCGTACATGTTCAAATGGAGAGGGGGGGTGGGGTTTGTGGAAAAACCAGACTGCACTCAGCATGCTTGTTTCATTATACTGTAAAGTGATATGAACGAGAAGAGTGTGTTTTTTTTGGGGCGTGAAAACATAAAACACCAGGCAGCTCCATGGCTTTTCGAGCGTGAAGCACCAGGCGTCTCCATTCGTGAAAACGGGGAATAATATTGTAGTTGTGTGCCTATTTTAAGTGGAATTGTGTATTCAAAGAACATATTTATATTATTTCTCGGTATTGTTGCGACCTTTGCAGTAATTTCAACTCCAAAAGCTCAATTAGGCAACACCAAAATTCGATATTTGTTTATTAAGTGCGTTTCCAAAAACGGAAACGTATATTCATCAGTACCTGGGACGCAATTTTACCCACATCTGCCTCCCACGTGACAACCTGTTTAAGTAGAAACAAGATTTGTTTTTCCTCCCCATTTTCTACATACCCAAATGTAGTCCGTGGCCGTGTGGGCGCGCGCGCGCGCACCTGTACTTTGCGCCGTACTTCCGCAGACAACAGCAACCAGCCTGAACGGCGGGCCCGGGGCCTGACCTAGCCGCTAGTGCACTCCAGGCCAGCCGCGTACGTTCGTGATACGAAGTGATGGCTTCTTGATTGATGGCGAAATTTCATTTCTTCACTTTGACTAATTTTCGCTCGAATTTGTTGTGACGCTGGCCGGGGCGACGGGATGCCAGCGCGTGAATACAAAACAGAGGCCCCTGGACCCTTCGCAGGCGTATTTCACTTTCGCTATTCGGTATTGCTCACCACGACAACACACTTGTACACATTAACACACGCACACTCCCTTTCTGTGTGTGTCGCACAACGATGACGCGCCGGTGATTATTATTATATTTCTTAAGAATTTGATTTAATTTTCTGCTTCCTCCACTTTTCAACACGCCCGCGGTGGGTGCTATGTGGCCGCCGGCTGCTGACGTTTCTGCTCCATTTGGTTGAAGAGGGGGATCGTGCTGATTCTCGGACAGGGAGGGAGAAGAGGATGATTTTTTTTATATATTTTCACCACCACTTACCAACACACTTGCGCGCGCGCGCTTACTACTTTCGGCTGACAGAGCAATTTGCGATGGTTTTAGGGAAAGAGGTGCACGGATACGCACCGGTAGCACATTACAGCACGCTTTTACCGCACATCACGACACACACACACACTCACACAAACACACTCACTTATACGCATTCATCGACGCGCATACTTTCACGGCAGGAATTCTAAAGATTTGCCACTGGCTGTTGCGGCTTCGCCCCAATTCGCCTACGCTCCGTTGTGTGGCGTCGTGTAGTGTGTAAATACAGGAGCAATTTGCCCCCCACCTCTGTGTCGACTCGTGGATCGTCGTTTATTATTGTTCACACCTCATTGCACGACTTAGCGCAATTTTTCTTTGCCACTTTTTAGCGCGCTCTTTGCGCTCGCACCACACAATCGCTCGTTATTGCCGATATGCTCGTGATGCACACACTTTCAGCAACCCGCAAGAGGCGCTGATACACGAAGGACAGGGACACACTGTTGGGAAACACTGGGAGCCGATTTTGCTACGCTTTAAGAGAATTATTCATAATTAGAACATTAAAAATCAAAACTCGGTGCTCAAACTTTCTGCGCACAAAACCAAACGCGGGAACGAGAGCGTGCACGCGGTGGAAAACTTTGTACAATAACATCGGGGATGAAAATGGCTTTGTTTTGCTGGCTCAAATATTGGGAGGGGATCGGTTAACGTGTGGTTCGGTGATGCTGTCGTGAGTGGAACGGTCTGACTGTTCGTCTTTGCCGTTCTTACAGAGAAGCGAACTCTTTGGATACGAAACACACACACAGAGAAACGATGCAAGAAAAGCTGTCCTGTTTTGGTTGCGTTACATAATAATAATCCAAAAAAGAAAAACTTCCCGTCGCGTCCGTTTTTTCCCCTTTCGCCGTCCCCTGCAAGCGCTGTTGTCTTGCGCGGAAACTATTTTCGGGTACGCCGGCGGTGTGCCCGTGCGCGTCAAACGGGTGGCGCTGTGCAAAGAATTAAGGTGACAAAACAGTCGATGGCGCGATGTTGCCCCTGTATGTTTTTACGCCGTCTGCGCGATTCTTCGAGGGAACGACGGAGGAGAGCATACGGCAAGCGGAGTAGAGCGTGTGTGTGTGTGTTTTTGTGTGCGTTTCTGTACGTCGATCTACCGCTCGATCTACCGCTACAGACTTTGGGCCCCCAATCCGGCAAAGAGCGACATGCCAGGTGTTTGGGGACGTGTGCTCAGTCAAACGATGGTACTTATCGTTCGTTTTCGTTCTTTCAATCGAGACTGTGAAACACGTGAAGCGTGTATTTTAAGTTATATGTGTAAAATGTTGAAAACATTTAGGGCCCCGACATGCCTGTACGAAAATGTAGCGGCAACATTCGCTGCCAAATCGTATGGAAGAGCTGTCAAATTGCAAATGTATTGCATGCGAAACAAATCGATTTGTTTCGTGTTGGCTTGTTGCAGGCAACACTTTTTGGGATGCAGTTGCAAACCAAAAATGGACAAAAAGTAATCTAGACTTCATTTTAAGTCATTTTTATGGGCAAAAACATGCAGTTTTTGAAATAAATATAGATAAATCAGAAGGTGTTGTCATTGTTGCCTTGGTTGCTTCAAACCAATACAATAAATACGGTCACATTCTAGTGCTAATAGCTCTTTGGTTAAAAAAAGTGGTTCTCAGCTTATTTTT
>SIXB01001192.1:0-45189 GCA_007018985.1 Anopheles bwambae | reverse complement strand
TCCCTGATATTGTAGTGCTCCTAAGTAGCTCCGGGAGCTAGACATTCAAAGAAAACTAAACAATAGCCACCGTAAGTACCGAGGATCCAACCTGATAAGCTTACATTGCATCGATTCCAACGAACAAACGCAATATTGCAAATCCATAGTTGTTAAGTTTAATAACAAAGCAAGATGTCGAAGTAAATCTGTGCATATCCACTTGTTGAAGATACAATAATCAACATCAATCTAAGAAGCATCAAATCTTCAGAGTCTCCACAAGAATTGGAATGGCTTTGTTCTAAAAGATCAGATAACGGAAGCTCCAAGTAAAGATCACCATTTTTAGTGAGTTAAATGAGTTGAGTTGAAAGAGTCAGATGAAGAAGTCAGATGAATCAGAGTTTAACAGATGCAGTTGGAATTTGTAATCGAACGTAAAAGATTCATAGAAAAAGCATTAATGACTTATAACACCTCTTTGTTGTGAGTTTAATCAGTACCTTCACTTCCCTGATGTTCACCTCTCTGTTTCTCGATGTGCACATGTCGAGTCCCAAACTGGCGTTTTTAATACATCTGCTATTTAAAAAGAAACTTAAGCATCTTCCTACCATCTTGATCGCAATTCTTATCGTGCCGTGCGTGTCCCCAATGCACTCACCACACAATGGCAGCTAATAACTATGAACATTCCAATCCATAATTTCTGCCTCAATCTCTTTATCCACAAATATGCACTAAAAAGGGCTACACGCAAAACGGTCTGCGCGCGGGTTTTCATTGTACAAAACCAAATTGCTTCCCATATCCCATTTGTGTCCACTTTGTAGACAAACAATATGCGCGCTGACAAAGCGCGACCGTATGTGCCCCGCGCACTCATAAACAAGGGCTCATGTGTGCCCCTTGATCGTTCCCTTCGCGCTGGCCAGTCGCTGGGAATGTCTGGAAAGAACTAAAAAACAAGACCCACTATGTAGCAGCTCCAGCTAGAGGCAAACAAAAAAACACTTCTATCAATAAGCTACTAGAAAACGATGCGAAGACACACACAAACACACACCCAGCAATCGATGGAAAAGTTTAAAGTTAACTCCGTTGACCATTATTCTCTGCATACCTTCCCCTTCGGGAGCGAAACTGCCGCGTTTTCCAAAAGGGCAAAGAAATCAAGGCCAATGCTCGTGTGGTGGATCGAATCATCGGTTCATGATGTGCCTGCCGCTCTCTCTCGCCCACTTACTCCCGCCACCAGAAGCCCTCCACATTCAGCACAAACAGTAGCAACGGTTAGGGCGTCATCTGCACACAGCTTTTAAAAGCGCAGCAGATCCTCCACAGACACACACACACAGATACATCTGGCTAACTTTGTTGGGTCCCTCGTGTCCTTGTGCGACCACGTTCCGGCCATTTATGGGTGAAATTGGATTGAAAGACGACCACAAAAGATCCACACACACACACACACACGCACACCCACACCCCCTCGGGTCGATTGCAGCCAAAAGTGCAGCATAAAAATCGGATCCCACCCCACAGTGGTGGAGCTGCCTGCACAAAAGATGCACGAGATTAAATAAACGCTTACAACAAAGCCAGTGTGTGGTGAAGCAAATCCGAAAACCCACATACACCCGCCCGCGTGTGGCCAACTCTAGCTAGCTTACGATACCCCGAAAGTATTTACGCCGCTGTCCGTTCGGGTGAAGGGAGAGTAAACCGCTACAATGTTGAGAATGCATCCAGCAGCAGCTGCAGTCCGTACAGAATATCTCGTGCGGGTAGATAGTCTCGTCTCACGTACATTACGAGGACACACACACAAACGGTTGAACAAAACTTCAACTTCCCCGGGGGAAAAGTATGGGAAGATGCGCTGCGTTTGCTATCGCTCGCCGGTGCACACGGTGCACCCCCCGCATGCCTTAAAATCTATGCAAGTTAATCTAAATTCCTCAAAACCTCTAGAAGGAAGTCGATAGCATCAATGATTGTTCAATTACCCATGTATCGGGGGGCGCTGGAGAGCGCAAAAGAAGCGGCCATCTTCCAGAAGGAACGGTCGCCCGCTGCAAAAGAGGGCAGGTTTTCCCCCCCGAATACCATTAATTTATCGATCCAATATGTGTTGTTGAGCCGTTTAGCAGGCACTGATATATTAGAGAGTTAAAGTTGTTTTTTTTTCGGGTTTTGTGCTCCTTTGTGGTATTGGAACAACATTTCGATGAAAAAAAAACGAATTTTCGCTTGTCGATCGACAACAAACGCTGGCGCACACTGAAATGCACAGAAACACACACACACCTAGCCTTTCCCCTGCCCGAACAGACGCAACCCCAACAGCAGGCTGCAAATGAATTGGTCTTTCATTTTTCATTTTTGCTATCGCACACGCTTGTGGGAGGTCGGTAAAGAATGTGGGCCCGGACCCACGGTGGCACGGTGGCAAAAACGGGCAACACACGACGACGGTCGGCCGGGCCCGTTTCGACCCCGTTTTATCGTTTCTCGCGTTTTTGGTGTACATTATAAATTTTAATTAGCCGGACATTGCGTGATGCGTGACTCTATGCCGGCCGATGTGTGTTTGTTTGTTGTTGTTTTTTTCTGGCTTCGACTGTCTTCTTGTTGCCACACAATTTGACTTTTTTCTGTTTTTTCTGTATTTTCGTGTTTGTTGTCGTTGCTTTGATTTGCATCACACGCAGGAAGGAAGCAATAAACGCAAAACCACTCCAGCAGGAGGCAAGCAATTGGGGGATATGGTTGGTGTGGGGTATGACTTCGAACGCCTTCGAGCAGTTATTTGTCACTTTTTTTTGTTTTTTGTTTTTTTTTTTGCTGTTTTTGTATGTGGTCTCAGCACTTTACTGCCGGCGGGTAGGGAGGGTTTTGGCTTCTGCTTTTGTTTGTTTTGGGTGGGGTGCAAGCGATAAAAGCCAAACATACTTAACACCTCTGCCACCGCGGAAGCGATTGGCACCGATTGGAGCACAAACGGGCACGAACATTTGCAAAAAACAAAACCACATTTTAGCGATGCTTTTTATGGTGTTTGTTTAGTTTTGTATTATTTTAAGCAATTGCATCATCCAATGTGCTGCTAATGGATTTTAGCTCGCCCGAAGAAGAAACATCACTCATTAATTTATTCTGTGTTATATTTATATGTTAGGTCACTCGTATTATTTTTGTTTGTTCATCTGTTGATTTTTCTTAATTTCAGCATTTTATTGCTTCTCCATTTTTATGTTCTTAAAACTGCACTATGTTTTACTATTTGAGTAAGTCTCCTTATATTTTAAAACTTTTTATACACTTCTTCCAAGTGATCCGCCAGTTTGCTTATTTGTTGATTCTCTATTATATGTTTTTCTCTATTTTTTTATGCAATAAATCGTTTACTTGTTCATTTACTCTTTTTTCCTCACAAGTCTCATTCTATTCCTTCATTTATAGGTTGATTTTGGCCACTTTTTTCATTTCTTGAATTGTTTTTTGTAATTTAATTTCAAAAATTAATTTAAAAATTCTTTATTTATGATCTCACTCTGCTAAAATTAAACAAATTGAAGACACGAATAAGCAATTAATTAATTTCTAAAAACAACATACACAACAATCGCCTAATAATGTGGAATATCTATAAATAAAGAGCAAACAAAAAACATTAAAGAATTTAAAACCACCTAAAAAAATGTGCAAATTTTCACAAAGAAAAAAACAACAACATACCAATCATTACATTTGATAACGAGTCTCTACAAACTAGTGCAAATTATGCTAACGGGGTAAACTTGCACATAAAAGAACCGCTTCTCCCCTTGAGAACAGGAGCAAAAACTTCCTCTGCTGATTTGCTCCTCATAAGCTCAGCACCGCTTACACCAAAGCTTACGAAAAAGTCGAGCTGTGTTCGTAATTCTACGCCTACAATGCACAGCAACAACAGCAAAGAAAAAGCAAAGAAACACCCTCCACTATAACAAAGTAATAATGATATTACCGCGGCACAGACACAACCGTTGCGCGGAAGGTTTCCAGCCAGAATTACCCATATTTTATTATCCTGTTCCTAATAAAAAGAATATGAAGCACCTGTTTTTTTTTGGCGTTCGCCGCACCAACTTTCAAATAAAGGGAGAGAAAAATGCAACAAAAAAAAGAACCAATGCACAAGAACGCTCAATGAAGGATCTGCGCGAACAAAGCGTCAACTACGGGAGCAGCGCGAGAAGATCTACCAGCTGCAAGTTGGGTACAAAGGAGTAAACTACTTAAGCGAACAACATTTCCAAATGGCATTTCCTGAACCGGCGCGGGGAAGGTTTTCGCTTCAGACGTTTTCGTATCTCGTACCCGAAAATTACGAAACACAAGTGCACGGTTTTGGGTGGCCTCCAATGTTGAATGAAACACCGCGACGGCGCTTCCCATAACAACAACACCAACAAAACCCTCCATCGCAAAGGAAACTTCCATCACAAGAAGACGCCCAAACCCATCTGCATTCGGCAGTGGAAAGTAAGGAAAAATATGCCCCCTAAAAACTGCAAACCTTCACCGAGAGAAATGAGTGGGAAAGTTTTCGACTTTTGCGAAACAGCGGTTCCATTTGCCGAAGAGGGTCGCCGGTTAGGAAAGAGATACTGAAATATCCTTCCTCCACGGTGAAGAGATGATCGCGTAGAATTCGTTGATCTTCTCCTCTCTTCTGCTCTCTCTCATTCTCTCTCTTTCTCTCTTTTTAATTCCAAATAACAGAGTTGTGCTGCATTTCGGAGGAGGTGAATTCCAAATAACAGAGTTGTGCTGCACCTTAAAACTCACAACTCAAAACTGGCACCATAACCGCTTTCCTCCTGACCATTTTCCTTTCGATCTCCCCATTTCGGTGTGCCATCAAAGGTCACCGTCAAATATAAAATGAACACAACACACACAAAACCACACAAAAATCGCTACATAGAATAAAATAAAGACCATCGCTAGTTGGCAAAAAAGTTCACCTGGCCCGGGTTGGAATATTTTCGCCTAACTTTGACTTCCACGTTTCTCGCTTACTCACACCGTTTCTTCTTCATTGATGAACCGTGGCAGCAAGACAAGCCAGCGAGTCTCAATATCTCCCGTTTGGCATGCTCCGGTACTTCCGGTTTGGCAAGTCTATTCGCACCACTTTGTCCTCCCCTTTGCTTTTTTTGTTGCCATAAACAGTCATCCGGACCTCCGTTGGATTGAGTTCGCGAAATAAACTCGTGACTGACGCGCCTTCCCCCGATTCATTGGTCCAGTGTGCAGCGAGTGTCTACGTCATCGGACGATAGCTACAAAAACATGTACAAACACACACACACACACATACACACACGTGGAAATGCTGGCCGGCGAACGGACGGTACGAAACGCGTCCAACTTCTTGAAAAAGTTCTTCAGTCAGGTAGAAGTAGTTCGTTTCTCTAATTAAAATTTCATTAACTGAACTGCGGTGGCAGCAACAGCAGCAATGGGAAGCAGTTTGAGGTTATTTCGCGTGGTAAAAGAACAGCTTTTTTTTGCAGAACCCAAGCCCAATAGTAACGTCAGGATATCGTTGAAACGACACTTCCACAAGTCGTAACAGTCGGAGCCGGGGGGATAACGATTACAAGACCAGGTCCGGTGTTTTGATGCTATCGATGGGATGCGATTTGCGGGAAGAAGGTAGCAGCAGCAGCAGAAAGCGCGGAATACACTTCACCTTGTACCTCTCCAAACGTATTCCGTGTCCGGAAGCGTGACCAGCGAGACCGAGACTCTTCTGCAAGAGAACCCGGCACGAGATGCGCAAGGTTCTATAGAGGGGAGAGTGCAGCAGCGCAGCAGATAAGTTGAAAACCTCGTTCCAATCACGCGATTGATAGAAAGGACCGAGTGCAATTAATTGCATGTGCATCATTGCCTTCATTGCTCCCCTGCATCGTCAGACACTAAAGGGCTGAATGGTGTGGAGAGAAGTGTAACCCAATCCTAAAACCAAAGAACCGGACGGACTACCGCAGTGCTGCTGGTATCCATTTCACACATCACACTTCTTTTTCTGTATCATTTTTCGTCTCCTCACGTGTGTGTGTACCTAAAATCCTCATCCTCTCCCCGGGGGAAAGTGCTACCACCACATCGTTTGGAAGATGCTCCATCATTCCCGCTGTGTTACGCGAACGAGGCACAGGGAAGTCCACTGCTCTACATCTGCCGTGTGGTTGGTTTGCGAAATTCTCGGTCTCTTCTTCTCGCTGACATGCTACCGATGACCATTCCTCGTCCAGCTGAGCTACTCCTGCACTTCCCTATGGACTATGGACACACACACACACTCCAAAAATGGATGGCGTGTGATTTCCCCATTCGTGAGCGCATCGTGACGAGCGCGAGCTACAACAGCGACCACCACCCTCTGCGAGTGCATGCGAAATAAAGGAATCAATGTGGAAAACAGCCCCTGGTGTCCGGCCAGGCAAGACAAAGGCCAGCGAAAAACTAACTATCCGGGCGTTTTTACCCATCCCCAACGACACGACGGAAAGTCGATCGATCGATCTTGATTGGTTTGCGCTCTTTCCCTCTCTCTCGTTCTCTGGAAATGGTTATAAGTGGACAGGAGTGGGGAGAAAGATGGGAAAATTGAGACGAGCCCAAGTCACTTCGTACCGTGCTAAGTGTTTATCTTGATAAATTAGATGTACATGCACGCTTTCCTTTCCATCGCTCGATCGATACACACTTGCCACCCCTCCCCCAGGGGCCAAACTCCATAAAGCACACGCCAGCATCTTCCACAGCACGCCCGATGTGTATCGACCCTGACTCTGTGTGAGAGCGCAAATGTCGATGTGAATCGTTCGAAATTCGAGATTAAATGCACCATCACCACCACCACCGCTGCCAACATGAGACCGCCATCATGATGGGAAGAAAAACTGCAGCGCACCAGTATTCCCCGGTACTGTTGGGACGGGTTGGTTCCTACCAGCGAAGAAGAAATACGAACCCGTTGCGCACGCGGGGAGGAGGCAAGCCAAACAAAAGAAAATTGACATCCGGGAAAAACTAAAACCCGAGACGGAAGGAAGGAAGCGAGTGAATGTGGTGTGGTTGGTGTTGGCGTGACATAAAAATAAAATCTAAATTAATGCGTTTGCCGCCACTTCTCTCTCCCAGGGAGGATTGCTTTTTCCAACGGATCTCGATTTTCCTTACTTGCTCTTAAGCGGCGGTGGTGTTGGAAACGATTGATTTTTCCGTGCGATTTCGTGTACGCTTTCTTCCTCATCCTCTCGCGCTTGTATTCCAGACCGATAAAGCATCGCTCTTGCGCGGGCAAACACACACACGATACATTACGACGGAAGGACTTCCCGGCAGTCACAGTAGACAAAACCACACGAATGTACATTATTTGTTTTAGCTTATCCGCCACCGGTATCCTGGAGTGTACAGGAGAAAGTGTCGATTTCTTCCCGGATAGTCCGACGATGCATTACTGTTTTAGTGCTTCGAGAATGTGTATTGGTATTGCTGAAACCGAATGGATTCTTTTTGGCACAAAAAGATTTATAACTCAAGTCAGTAGTAGTTACTTAGTTGAATTTATTAAAATAGCTTCACCATTGCACGAATTTTGCCCAATAAGTATGTAGTTTGCACGATACTGTGAGTGAGTGACACGTGAAATAGGTTTAAAAAGCAATGATTGTTGTGCGAATTGCATAACTTTAGGCGTATTTATGTCCATTTTAGTATTAATCGAATATATCGAAAATATATCAAAGAAAAAATGCGAATTGAGCATGCATGCAAATTATTACGAATCGATACATTCAATTGAAGTACATTAAACTCGTGCAACTCGTTTAAAAAACAACATTTTGTATGACAAATTGCATAACTTTAGGCGCTTTTGCAGTCCCTTCGTTCCGCCGTGCAATCGCGCAATAGCTCACAGCGTAAGCCATAAAGTGACAATAAAACAGTTACACAACACATCCTAACGGTGCTACCATCCCCAAACCACACACATAGATCTTCGCGCCTTTAAAACCTCGTTTGCAACGCCACTTGACAGATCCTCGATAACAATCAGCTAACAACTTCGCACCTTATTTTGGGGGGATTTAAAGCAAAAGAAGCAACAACACACACACACACAAAAAAAAACCTCGCTCTGCCAAGGCTTATCCTTTTCTGGGGGTACAGCACGACACGCGGTGGGTGTTGTTTGTGAGCGAAAAAGGGTTCAAGGATTGATGAGCATACACACAGACACAGTCGAACCGCTACCCAATCTCTATCTCTGCGTGGCAAAGACGGTTATACATCGCTGATGGTGGTGGTGCTGCTGCTGCTGCTTTGTGCGGCGGTTTCCTCGCTTACGCCCGGAATGTGTGTAGGACTGTACCGAAACCGTGTCGTTTACGTTTGCTGTTGTGCTGTAGGCGGCGAAAGAGAGAGAGAGAGATGGAGAGGGGAAGTAGGAAATAAAGATAAACCCTACTCACTTTCTAGGGGACCCGGGAGCGCCCGAGTCCGGGAGGACCTTGACAGAAGGCAATGGCAGCATAACCACACCGAGCGAGCAGCGGAAAGGCGTAGTGCAGTGTAGGACACGGTAGGAAAAAGGATATCTTAGGCAAGATATCTCTTGCAAAAAGCACTCTCCTCGGATGCTCGGAGCTCCAAGAAGGCAAGAGTAGCAAGGCACATTGGACGGGGGGGGGACAAAATGGAGGAGATAGATACATGGCCAAGGTGGTAAGAAGATAGATGGCGTTTATAAAGATATAGAATTTCTAATTGATGCATGTACGGGATTGAAACCGTGGGTGAGGGCAAGAAGCAGACACCCCTGGCATGCATGCCAAAGGCAAAGGCATCGAAGCAGGAAGAACAAACTACGATTGAGATATTGGAGCGATATGTGGGCCCCTGCCCCACCAGCGATGCCACCGGGAAAGTGCAGCGCGCGTGTTGGGTGTGAGTTCTTTTCCTCCGACAGATTGCTTTTCGCTGTCGAGCAGATTAGATTCCGCGTGTATATGAATCTCTAGCTGCTGCCACGGGACGACCGAACGAGCGCGCGCCCGCGCGGCAGAACCCCATTACTTCCAATCAACTTACTCGGCTTACACGTCGGCGGCCGCCGGTGGGTATGTGTGTGTGTGTGCTCACCGCACCAAGGTTCCATCTTCGTTTGTTCCATCCTCGCGACTTTTCTTCTTGGCCGCCCAGTGCAAACAAGACATGGAGAAGACGGAGTGCAAATATATATTGACAAACCCGTGCGTCGTACTCCACATATCCTCTCTTACGATGGTGGAATGTTGGATTCACAAAAGGAATAATATTTGTAGCTTTTATCGGCACAAGGGGACAGGAGACGCACGGCACGCTATCCCCAACGACAAGATGATAGGCGAAGACCTATCGGGGTTGTAAAATGGCAGAAAGAAATTAATGCCACACAGCACAGTACAACACACAGGGCGACAGATCTCCCGCGCGTCCATCGGTGCATCAGGCATCACAGCTCAAGATGCGATTGCCAACAAGCCGGACGTACTGGACACAGTTTGCTGGTGAACGCAACAAATTGCAGCGACATACGCACCTCACCATTGAACACGCTCTGGCCACCCTCATCATTGCAGCCAGCTTGTTCGGCATCGTGTTCGTGGTGTTGCCTCCACCCAGAGTACGCTCGCTTATCGCACATGCCCCCCCTGCCATTCCCAATCGACGGTAGTGTACCATATCACCACGGTGGGAGGTTGCAATCAGCGTTACAAAAGGATGAAGGTTCGAGCTCGTTCGCTCGATTGCCGGAACATCTTGATAACATACTCATAACTCCACTCTCACCCACCGATGGGATGTGTGTGTGTGTGTGAGCGTCCTCAAAGTGCATATGTGGCCCAGGACGCGCAACAAACACAGCATTACATTCAGCGACAACTCTCCATCAACTTCCTTCTGGATGCTTCAACCCCGTGTTCGCTTCGAAGGTGGAAGGAGATGAACGGGCGAACCAGATGCAGCAATCGTGATGGAACCTCGGGAAACTGGAATCAAATGTAGATTAACTTTTTCATCTTTCATGCATCGGAAGCGGACACATCAATATGGCCAGACGGTTGGTCGGCTCTGATCAACTGCTGCAGTGTGTGTGGTGGGGATCGTTTTGAATCGTTTCCCTTCGTTTGCTGCAGAGTCGAACGAGTGTGTCGAATGCCTTCTCCTGGTGATTTGTTGCTACTACACTTAGGCAGCTTTTACAAGGCTGTTTACTGATTGTGGTATTGCATTTTGTGGAAGTGTAAGGAATGGGCATCGCATAGATTAAATAGCTGCTCATTTGTAAAAGCAGATCGATTATCATTCCCCTTGGCGCAGCTACGTTGCAATACAAGCAAAATTATAATATTGTCTTCTGTAAGGTAAGGTCATTATTCAATGATATTAAGTGCAACTAATAAACAACGTTATACAATCATCCCAGTTTAATTAATCGTAAAAGGATAAATATATATGCAACTTGCTTAGTTGAAGATAAATTTCGTTTTTCAAAAATATTCAATATTTTGTAATATCGAGTTGAAAAACAATCAATGTCATACAATCATCTAGCAAACAGTAAATCACTTGATATCACGATGCTATCCGTCCTTAAGATGATGACCAAATCAAAGCTTTAATTGTACCTTGTCGTCACTATTTGGTGATATTAAGTAATTCAAACACTGTAACAGTCATGTCATCCCAGTTGATCATATCACTTGAAATAACACAGCTGTCAGAGTTTAAAGAAGCAGTAATTCATAATAACACTACCGACGACATCAGCTTTCTTTTCCAAATGCAATATTTTATAACGTCGACTGTAACAACCATCAACCCTAATATTGAGCCCTTTTCCTTTTTAAGATCGTAGGCTTCAGCCTATCAGCTGTTTGCATTGTATAGCTATTTTTGAGCAGCTGTCAAAGTGGGTATAATATACAGGAAAGCTTATCCCAAGGTGTAGGTGTAGAAGATTGATTTTTATCGCTTCTCCTAATGAATGAAGATTTTAAGAGCGTTTTGTGTATTCGTCATGTTACCAGAAAGCCTGTTTCATCAAAAGTTTTCACTCGTCCTGTCAAAAATTGACGTTCAAATTTGGTTATAAAAACAGGCTATGAGACCACCTGGTCCCACATACACTTTGATTCTAGATTTTACCACGAATTCACTTTAATGCACCTTCGAATAAAACTGTTCTCAATCTTCACTTTTCATAGATTTAAAACATTCTAATCGATTGGATTACAATTAACTTATGTTTCATAACTCAGGACCTTTATTACCCCTAAAATAACGGCGGTACGTCCTGGCGTACAAATTTCAGATATTTATTTGCTATTTTTACATAAGAAATTGTTTTTGTTTCCCATTTTCATGACTAAAGATTGCAGCATTAGAGCCTCACTATCGTCCAGCAATAGAGCCTCATCATCGCCTGTATTACCGAGGAAAAAGGGTTTAATTATTCACTAATAAATAGAAAGATTCATCCAAAAATGCAACCCTACCACATTCCCGGTTGGTCCCCTAGCCAACGCAAGACTTCCCCCGTTTTGTTCTGCGGCCAGAACCCAAAAAATGTAAACTCTTCGACTACCTCCTCATCCGGTTGTTTTTGTTGTTGCCTTTTATCGCGCTCACCTTTTGCAACATGACTTTTGCGTGTAATTTTATACCCCCTTTGGACTGCACTTGTCGTCCCGAGGACCTACGCAGGGGCCATGTCTTGCTTGATGGTACGATAACTTCATGTACTACAGCGAACATTTCACAACCCAGTACTCGTCGCGTTGCGTCGCGTCCGCATGGACCACAAGGGGGACATGTTTCGTTTCGTGCGAGCCACAACAAACGACAGCTAACAAGAAATCTACAAATCCACAACCACCACCCAGGGGAGCAGGGTCATCGCAGGGTTTACGCGCGCTACAAGCGCGCATCTCAGGTTTCCCATGTTGCACATGCTCTTGTTGCCTTCCTTCACATCTCAAAACGGTGATAAATAAATAATACGCACCGTATAATCGGTTCACCCGAAATCCGTTTCCTCCCTTCCCTCCATCGTGATCTTGTGCTCTACAAGTGTGCGTAAGAGCAACAAAGCGAGCGAACGTGGTGAAAATTAATGGATTCCTTTTAACAGTTTGGAACTGTGCGCGCGGCCCCAAAAAAAAAAGGAACCCACACCATCCTTCATCCTAGCCTCCGGTGAACCTTTCAACATGTAATTCCTTTAAAATTAAGTATCAAACATTCACACGAAAACACACGCACACACAAACACATTCACACACTTCCTAACACCCATTTAAGGTGTTCCAAGCAAGGTCCCCCAGCTGTCGCTGGCATGAGGAGTGGTGAGCTTCCACTGATAAATCTTGCCCATTAAATCGTCCGCGAAATAATGCTGCGAATTCATCCCACCGTGCTTCTTCTTTCTCTGCCAGGCTTTAGTTTTGGGAGCCATTCTAGCCGAATAACGCTAAATAAAAATAAAGAACTTTCAAAACCCACCACCAGCACACCACCATCGTCATCCTTGTTGGAAAAAACAGGCGGAATTTACTTCACTCTAATAAATCTCCATATTCCAGTAAAGCATCCTTTTTTGTTGTTGCTGTGAACCTCCCCTGTTGGCCACAACCAAGCTGGACGAGCATCAGCACCATCAGCAGCCTTTCGGCCGATGATCCTCTTTCTCTCTCTCTAGATGCAGGCATACACAGGCATTCCAATTTTTTGTTTTTGTTTTTGGAGTTGGCTGAAGCCTTAACCCCACAAATCACCATACGGTCATGCATAACTCATGCTCTGCTCGCCTTTCAACGGCCTGTTTCTGGCAGTGTTGTTATTACTTCTACTACTACTACTACTGCTGCAACTACCACCACCACCACCAATGTCCATCTGTGACCGCATTGAAATCAAGATCTGTTCGACCGGATAACTCTTCAACCTTTCAACATTTTTCGCGAGGATTCATCGCCTTTCTGCCTTCCCTTTTGTACCTCTCTCTCACCCGTTCATTTCTACCTTCCCTCTAACTCCACTTTTTGGTTCTGCTTTAGGGCACCTTAAAATGAGCTAAAAATAAATGGAAGAATGGGTTGTTTTTGCTTCTTCTGTGTTTAAAACCATCGCGTTTAAAGCAAAAAAAAAGCCCCCAAAAACAGCAACACACTTCAACGAGAATCGAGCGTCCATTCACCCGTCGGACCCGAAAATTGCATCATTTAAAATAAGTTGTCGAAACGGGGAGGTTGCCGGTTCAGGGAAGGGTAAGGCGAGGGAAGACCCGCCGTATTCATCCGGCAATGAAATGAGCGATCTTTCATTTCAACTTTGAAACCTACCGACCCCGTCAGTCAGTCCGTCAGCCAGTCAGGTTCGGTGAATGTTTAAAAAAAAAATGCTCGACAGTGTGATGATGCCCCTGACCATGACCATCGCACACACCGGCAGTTCGACGTAACAAAGCACACACACACACAGACACACCAGCGAAATAAATATTTCATAACAAACCACTAATTAATTTGATGAAATCTTTCGAAACCGATCTCTTCTTGTTTCGCCTCATTTCGCCTTGTGTTCTGTTCTGAGCAGCGCGGAGGAAGTGCAGGGGTTCGTCGCTTACCGATGAACGAAATCTTCAATCTTCATGCATCTGTCAGAACGGTACCTTTCTCTCATGGGGGTTTTGCTCATTTGCAACAGGCGGCCCACGAAAATTGGTCTCTGTAGAACTCAAAAACAAAAACCAAAAAGATCGAAGAACATTATCCCCAAATTCACCTGAGATTTCGAAGGAACGCCATACTTTCCAATCCATCACCACAACCGAATGCAGCAGAGCAATATCTGTGATCGCTGTCATCCAGAAAGGAAGCCGAAGCCGCCTTACCCTTCCCGCACTTACTCTCACGGTCCCAAAAATCCCCCATGAACAGGTTGACGAAACGTTGTAACGAGATAAATTTACATGTTACGCTTCTTCGCGGACGAGCGCGCGCACTCTCGCACAGGATCTTCTTTGCTCGTTCGGCGCGTCCTGAAGGGTTTCGCCCTTTTACGTTCCTTCATGATGGGTTGACACCGTACCGCGCTGCAGCTCATACACAGATGGAGCCAGATCAGAGATCCCGGACAAGATCGGAGCCCGGGACAAACATACATGAAGATCGCGATCGGTGTGCGATTTTGCGCTCGTGTTACTCTCGTTCGTTTTGGGGGGCGCGAGCGACGACTGCCTTTCAGCTCAACGAGACAACACTGTACTCGCCTGCCCGCTGATGCGTTTGTTAGTTTGGGGCGACCGTAAAATTAATTTTTTGAAACATCTCACGATAAACATCGCATCGGCGGAAGGGAGGAAAAAGCCAAAGGACCGCAACGGTTTTTTTCTGAGCGACTGGATTTGGCACTCCTGACGGTGTGTTTGCCGTCGGGTAAATGCCGCGTGTCCTCGCGAATCCATCCATTTTGCACCGGCGCAGCATTTAGCCATCTTTGGAGACGCGCTTCGTTTCCAGTCGCAGCCAGTGTCTTCACAGAAGCGGCGGCTTGTTTTCGGTCCCATTAGGAGCAATCATCCGCGCAAGACGGCCTCCTGGAAGCCGAAAGCCTTGTCAAGAACGCTTTGCCGGTCAAAGTCAACACGTCCCCCATCCGGCAAGCGAAGCAAGATGTTGGATTTGTGGATCAATCGTGCACAGAACGTTACCAGGAAGCGTCGAAGGAAAACAAAAATGGGAGTACAGTACGCAGCAAACAAAAACGGATCATGTTTCAGCAGAGCAGCTCCTGCACAATCATTCTTTGCCAATCTTGGACCACCACATTCTTGGGCCCTATCCGCAGAGTACGCAAGAGCAGCACATTCTTTACTCGACCAAAGGTTCCTCTATATTAATCGTTCTCCTCTCCGAAGCGGGGAATTTTGTGGAGCGATGACAGATCGGTAGTAATATTCCTGGAACGATTACTCCAGGGAACAACAAAAAAACGGATTACCCCGTGAGATCGACTGCGTGTGTACGCACCAACAACGGCTCGTTTCGGTCGGGAACACGCACCGTCGCGTTTTTCAGTCGAGTCGAGGGGTAGAAAGATATCCGATTACAAGCGTTAAAATTTTAATCGACGGCGACAATTTAGGACGCCGAGTGATGATTTCCATTTCCACTTTGCGGGCGTCTTCTTCATTGGCATCGGGCTTTTTGTTAGTAATAAACTCATTTGACTGAAATTCCAACTCCCTTACTCGCAGCCACCGAAACCCCAAATAGTCAGACACACGCTTCATAGACACTTCCAGGGTACAGGTATCACACCACCGCTACCCAGCAGCCTCCGTCAGCCAGCAGCAATCAAGATCAAGGTTGGAAACTGTTTCCATCCCCAAAACGGCACCCGACACCTGAGATGGCAAGACACACAGCAACGTCGTCCAATGGAGCATCGAAAAGAGCGGAGGGGGCATGGAACGAGGGAATCGCATGTCGATCAAGCCGATCAGCACCCGGTGCCACCCGGATTGACACTATCAGAAGCGTTCCATCGGAAGCCTGCCGGGGCCAGGGCCTGCCAACAAATAGCGACACCAATCCTTCCCCCTCCCGCAGTGGCATCAACGGGCGGGGGTCAACGAACGCTGGCTCTTCTCGGAGGTTGCCTGTGTATGCCCTTATTTAAATACTGTCCTTTCCTCTCCCCCGGGCTGGCCCCATAACCCACACCACCTCCCCACTCCAGAAATGGTGAAGAATTCGATGGCGGCGACATGCATCAACCGACAAAAAAAAGAGTAACGCAACACACACACACACACAGAGAAACAAAAGTGCAAAAAGAGAGGGAGGAATGAGCAAACAACAACACAAGAACAAAAAATACAGTTTCCTGACGCGCTTGGTTTCGTTCTCGTGTCGATCATGCGTTTAATGTTGATCAAATTTGCTTAATTCCTTTGTCTCGTATTTCGCCGGGCCAGCCAGGCCAGCCTTTCCAAAAGGATGGCTGTGTTGAAGCATCCGACTGATCCTTTCCAGCAGCTGGATAAGTGCGTCGAGCCGCAAAGTGCACGGGGCCGTGCAAGGTTGGACCGAGAACGCAACGAAAGAAAAAAAAACATAAAATCGGGTAACAAAAGTATGCAGATGTACTTGCACCGTTGTCTCGTTAGTTTTCGCTTTACATTTCACACTCTCTCCATTTTGCACTCTATCTCTCGCTCATCTTATTTAAATTTATGGAAGGATTTTACCAAAACAAAATCAGTTATGTTTCTACAAAAACATTTTTGTTTTTTTATTATAAAAGGTTTTTTTGTCAAAACCATCTGACCTTTCCAAATGATCTAATAAAAGCAAAATAATATACTTTGGTACACAATTTTAAATAAATAAATAAATAAATAAATAAATAAAAATAAACAAATGAATAAACAAATAAAAATAAATAAATAAATAAATAAATAAATAAAAAATAAATAAATAAAAAATAAATAAATAAATACATGAATAAATGAAAAAATGAATAAAAAAATAAAAAAAAATAAAATGCTTCAAGAATAATTAACAAGAAAAAAAAGAAAAAATAAAGTACAAAATTCAATTCTTCATTGAATAAATTTAGTTTTCTCGTCAGTTGAATTTGCAAAATATTCGTTGGATTTTATAGGAGAAAAACTAAAAATTTCGCCTTAAAAGCAGCAAAAGCGCACTTAATTCTTGTGCACTAAACGAATTGATTAATTAAGCAAAGTAAATAAATTGAAATATCAAAATGATCAATAAACCTGGACAAGAATTTAGTAGAAAGGACATTCCATCATTAGCAATCATATCCAAAACCATATTTAAACATAGTTTGTGGTGTTTAAAAGTTAAAAAAAAGTAAGTATATAATAAAATGCTTATCTAAAATTAGTATTCATAAATTAAACCAATACTATACTGCTGTTGCTCTTAAATTGTACTTCTATATCACAGTTTTTTTGTCAAAAAAAAAAGAACCGATTATTGGGCACTAGAAAGATAAGTTTTGTCTTTCAACACATCTGTATTTATCTTTAATCCAATCGAAATCTCATCGACTATAAAACTAAATAAAACAAATTATGGGTTCAAAAAGAGTTTCGTAACTATTCAATACTAAAGTAACTAACTGAATTGGAAAAGAAGATGCTAAATGCTAATAAGAAGATAGGATTAAATCTTAAAACAACTGACTACCACTGCAGATAAGAAACCAAACAATTTCAAACCAAAAACAAAAGCAAACGTACTTAAGGAGATGAGTGTTTTCACTCGCAAATATAATGCATCCTCATTAGTTTGAAAATCTGCATTGCTGCACGAACGCATTAAATCCTCCCTCCTCCCTCCTCCTTCACACACACACATGGTGCAGAGCGCATCGCAGGAAGCGCTTCACAAATTGAATTATTTATTTATTCAAACTTCTCAACAGCCACTAAAGACATCGAGGGACAACGGGGGGAAGTGGGGACGAAAACGCACCAACAGCATTAACTCAAGAAGCGCAAAATAACAACGGCAGCGCGCGGCAGTTGCGGACATCATGAAGACATCACCACAGTCACCACACCCCCGTCGACACCTCGGGGACGACAGCCCCGGCTGCTCACCGGCTTCACCGAAACGAAAGCGAACGAATCCCGCGCTAACGATTTGCCCCATTCGAACGATTTATTACTCATTATCGGACACCATCCGGAGTGATCCCGCGATCGGGTCGGGCGGCGGTGAGAATGTTTCCATTACACTACAAGACAGTTGGCTGTTTCTGCGCGGTTTGGCACGTTTGGCACGTTTTGTGTCAGTCGGTGTGTGGTTGGAGCGACGCCACAGTCACGCAATTCTGTCATACCGACGCGCCGTCGACGGGAGACAGGGAAAAATGCATTTCGAAAAGAAGAGGAACACAAAAAACAGGCATTCCCCAAGAACGGAATGAACGGGTGGGGACATGTGCACGCACACACGTCGCTTATCTGGGCAGTTTTATCAAAACGCATAACATGTGCAAAGTGCACGTTGCGTGCGTGTGTACCAGCGGGTTTCGGTGTGGTGCCTCTTCCTGTGGTACAAGCACACTTGCACTTCTTTTTCTTTGCACTTCTGGCCCTTCCACCAAATGGCCGCCCTCTTCCACCCTCCATCCCCCTTCCCCCCTCTCTGTTGAGTGTTTTCTCGTTATCGTCCCGACAAATTGTTTCACCCGCGCCGTTTATGACCGTTTATGCGTGCGAGAGTGTTTGCGTTTGTCCAAGCCAGTGGGGACTCGATGACCGCGCCGGTTTGCAATGGGAGGAGAGCGAATGCGCATTAATGGGTGGAAAAATCGGGGAAATACGGCGACAGGTGCATCGTGCGTACCGGCGGCAAAAGTCTTTCATCACTTAAAATATATAAAAATGGGCAAAAACAGGGGGTGGGAAGACGACGACCGAAGAGGCGACATGGTCGGCCCATAATTGCATCCCTCAGTGCAAATGCTTAGAAAGACGCACCGAAACAAATCACTTCACATCAGGCGGCATGGAACGGGTTGTAAAGGGGAGTGGAAGGAGACGAAAGTGTTCTTGTTCCGTTGCGTAACGCGCTTTTTCCGGCCCGAGGGGACGGTGTGGTTCAAACAAAGAAAGGTCCATCGTAGCAGCAGCTCGCTCACAGAAAGGCAAGGCGAGTGCGGAAGGAGATAGATTTCCACCAGTCAACGGAAGATTTTTCCGACAGTGTTTTCTGCACACTGTGTGATTGAAGGGTTTGCCGGTGGTCAATGTTGATGAAAATGTTTATTTGAATTATTATACCATGCGAACAAATTAAATTAAATTTTATTTATTTTTTATTTCCCAATGATTTTTTGATGTTTTTCAATGTTTGTTTTGAAGTAGTCACAGGATTTCATGACTATTTTCCACATTGCTTAAATCTATTGCATTATGTATTGTTTGTTTTCCCAACATGTTTTGTATCAGATTTTGGAAAAAATGTTGAATTGTTGAAATTAGATCAGATAATTCTTCAAAACATTCCATAGACTTCCATCGAGTAACACATAAAGCTCGTCAAGAATCACAAACATAAACTAGATTTATTTGGGAAATCTTCTTGAATTATATTTCTCATTTTATATTTATTCATATTTATTCTGAAAGTTATGCAGCTGGTGCAAGCTTAAGTATACTTATTTCTAGAATAAATACTACAGAACAATGCAAAAAAACACATAAAAAACATCAATAGACATAACTAATTTTACCGGCATAATATAATCGAATATAAGAAAGAACTAATAAGAATACACAGATAAATAAATAAATAAATAAATAAATATACTGACATATGCAAAAAAGTCCTAAAATTGTTTAAATCCAACTTCAAGTCGACATTTTTTCTTAGCTTCTTCTTTTTCTATTTGGCGTAACGTCCTAAGCGGATATGCCGGCCTTTACAGGCTTTCAAGACTTAATTCATTACCACACAGCCGGATAGTCAATCCTTGCTACGGGGGGATGGTCCATTCTAGGCTTGAACCCATGACGGGCATGTTATTGAGTCGTTCGAGTTGACGACTGTACCACGGGACCGCCCCAAGCTAGCTACAAGCACTGATTGTTAATTGGGGATCGTTGGATCCAAAATATGTCGATCTGAATTCTCTCTTTAATAGTGTCCTGGGCCTTATATTCAATGCCTGAAAGTTCAATTTCCCAAGAATTGACGGGGCGTCTAACTGCGAGAGACAATGTCACTCTACATCTATTTGCACGGTAACAATCCACCTAATAAGTATCAATAAGCACTGTGTCGCCATTTTTTTAAGTTGAGGAAATTCTAGTCCACATAACTGACACCTTGGACACTAACCCAGAGGACATACTGAATTATTTTAACGGAAAAACATCTCAGAAGAACATCTCAAAGAAAACACTATCATTTGTACATACTCTGACGCAAAAACATCCTTTTCCCAATCATGGATATAATATGACCACCAGTACGCTACACCATCAGCCACTGTGCCACGCCTGGTAAACAGTGCAACCGGAACCAGCTTCTCTGGGGCGTTTTAAGATGAAAAATTACACCTCACCCGGTGCTGGCGCGATGAGGAGGATTGAAATAAACTCTCGTCCACCGACCACCCAGAGCTGAATGAAAATCCCTCCTTCCACACAGGAAGCCGGTAAAGAAAAATGAAGAATCCTTGAGAATAAACGGTAAGGCGGAAAAATCAATAACAATCTTGCAAAAGTGCACCCGAAGAAGAGATTGACCAAGCGCTTCAGTGTCCCCATCCCGTCCGTCCGTCCGTTGCCGTTTTGTTTCCGCATTCAGTAGCGAGGGCAAACGAGCGACAAAAAAAAAGTATCTAGGGACCGCGGAGATCGAGTGAATAAGAATTATCCCTTCCTTTGCAGCTGGGAAATCACAAGCGGTGGAAATCGTAGTTCCATTTTCCAAGCCAGCGACATCGATATGAATGATGGAAGGTGGTGCGCGTTTGTGTGCAGAGAGCAACCGAGAGAGCGAGAGAGAGAGAGAAAAAACGCACAACTAGGTATGATAAAAGGGAAACCCTACCCTCAAACCTTTCCCAACCTTTCCCCTTTCTGCGAACTTCCGCCAACCCACAGGTCAGTTGCAAGGCAAGCAAACACCGGCATCACCGGCGAACAACACCGACCAGGCTCAAGTGTTTTCCGAGTGACCAAAAGGCCGGGGTGGAACGGCAGAAGAAAAAAACGCAAGATAAACGCAGCCGGGATTTATGATTATTGTGATTCGTTCTTTAAGCTGCCCTTTTTTTCTTCTACCCGCTACTTTGCGCGCTTTCTCCTTCCACCCTCCGGCGGTACCGCGTTCTTCGCTTCCTTCACCACCGCGCACCACCAGTGGCCGAAGGTTTGATTTGTTTTATTTACCGCTCGCATGGAGAAGTTCGTCCAGAAGTGGATCGCCCGGCCATGGCCCGGACACGGTGCGGAAGGTTGCCATGGGGTCAACACTGGTACAATAACGCAAACAGCAACACACACATACACGCGCACACGGGCAACGTGCTGAGGGGGAAAAAAACGTACCTCAAACCGGTAAAACTCGCCATCGGCGGATCTCGTTCTGGTCATAACAAATAAATCTATTCCGTAGGGAATGCCGTCGCCTTCCTGTGCGTTTATTTTTTTTTTTTTTGCAAAGTTGCACATTTTTTGCAGACATTTTACAGTGCCTTACTCTGTTTTTTGTACTCTTCAAACCAAAAACAAAAAAACCCAGGCCAAAACAAACACGGAAACACGTAAAAACCTTCGAAGGTGTGTTGCGGAAGCGATGTGGGAGAGTTTTGATTCACCAGCAACGGGGTGCAACGGGAAATGAAGACATCGGCGCGCTTGAGATCCGGCAGGAGAGGGGGTAGTACAATGCAACACGACACGGTTGAGCAGGTTTAATTTCTTGAATGATGAATTTTACTTATGTTTTAACGACTCTGCCTTTCCTTGCCCTATTGCTTCCAATGGTTCATTTTTTACTCATTTTTTATTTTTGAGTATTTACTGGTTTCTTTAAAATGAGTTTCTTCCCTCCTGCTTGGAGCTGTATAACTCTCCCTAATGGACCAAGCGAAGGACGACTGTAAACATAACATTTGTTTTTGCACCTAGCAATTGTTTGGTTGACTACGGGATAAGTAAAAAAAGTGTTTCTAATGGATTGGAACTGGAGAAAAGGACGAAGAACACAAACAATAATTATACTGCTTGGAAAGGTCGTCCCAGGCGTGGGCAAAAAACATGAATAATTAATTAACAATTTAATTAGTGAGTTAAAATACAAATCCCAAAAGATATTTTTGAAGAAACGAAAGTAACATGAAACACACAATTAAAATATGATAAAAACTTATTAAATAAAACAATTAAAGACTAAAAGTTTGAAGAACGTAGTACTTCGCTCGAGGAAGTTAAAAGAAAAACAAACAATTAATAAATTGGAGTGAGTAGAGATAAGAAATCATATGAAAAACTCTAAGAGCTAGACCATTGAAGATATTTTTTTTTAAATAACAGAAAAAGGACCAAAAACGCAGACTTTTATAAAACAATGGTTGTAGGCAAAGTAAAACACGAATCAAACCAAACAAAACTGCTGTAATTGATGCAAACGGTACGAAAACAGAAACCTATGGATGGCAAACGGCCGAAACCAAAACCATCGCCATTTTTGTGGATACTTTACCCCATTAGCGATCGTCCCTGCAGCATTGCAGGCATGCTGATCCAATCGTGATCGAGCCGGAAATCCAACACCTGCACCCCACCCTCCTTGTGCACCCAGAACCATAACACCTGTCAGACTTCCTCTTCCGAAGCCCGAAAAACAAAGAACCAAAGGGAGGAAAAAATGTTCCAAAATGCACTTTTCATGGTGAAGTGTATAAGGGTGCACACACAAAATACACCCTTGGCATCAACCTGCGACACCATACCATCCACCCCACGGACCCTTTAGCGCTTCTTTCAAAGCAAAACACACATACACAAACACCTTGCGATGGTGCGTCTTCATTACCCAATTAAAACTCCCCCCGGTTTCGATCGACTGAAAACAGAGCCGACCCGAAGAAAAGAAGAGTTCACTTCCCGTCCACCGAATGAAAAAAAAAACACACACACACACACCATTCTTCGAGAACGCACAAGCTACCTCCTCGTGCAGAAACAAAATGGCCTTCATTTAACCATTTCCTTCCCGCCATCATAGCACGCGCAGTATAGCCGGGGCGGGCGTGCAAAACAGTGCTCCAATCGCAACGAGAGTGAAAGAGTTTCCGTTTTCGGCGTAACTATTTGGCAAACACACACGCGCACGCATCCACCAGAGCCTTGATATGTCAGTTCGCTTCGCTGACAAGCCATTTTCGGGGGGTCTGCACGAACTGGGGCAAAAATGGTCGAGAAAGGCAAAGAGCGCTCTCGCTCTTCTCTCCTTTGCCGACGGGTGGTTCTACACACATTTACGCCATCATTGGGCACTGTGTGAGCGGTAGCGATGGAGCCAAATACGGGCAAAGGGTGAGAAAGAATTGGAATCATACACAATCGTTACGTTAAAAGAAAAGGTGAGCCATGTTTAATTTGCGCACTAATTAGCAAATTCTTTCGACCCGGGAGGAAAGAAGCAAATTAAAAGATCTTCATGTCGGAGTATAGAATTCTTAAACTACCCTTTTTTTAATAAAAAAAAAACCCATCCTCTTGTGACTGGAATGGATTTGAATGCACTCTGAATTCATGTATGCATTTATTCTAACGATCTGTTACGTTAGATTAACCAAGCATGCGGGAAATTAATTATAGTTCATTTTATTATACTTCACGCGAATGCGAATTCTCATCATTATATGAGTTCAAAATAGCCCTCAAGTGCCATCCACTCAAGCAGCGAAAAGGTTGAGAGGGTGGTCGGTCGGTCGTCATAACACATTGGAGATTTGATCGCCCGACGGGCTGGTTTCGCTGCAAACAGTAGGCGCGCTGTTCCATTCGACCATTGAGTGGACCTCTGGCGACTGGCACTGTTAGGCTATAACGTTCTGAAGTTATTGAGAAATTCATAATTACCTCAAATTCAGTATTCAATCATGTAACAATGATTGCGTTGTTTTTTTTAACTGCTCCTACGGTGGTAAATGATTTCATTGTTTTAAAATACCAAAAAAAAAAAACGTTTCCATTGTGTTATTATTAAAAACCTTCCACAGAAGCACTAAAACACCCCAGTACAAGCCCCTTTAAAGCACTTTTTCAAAGGAAAATACACGCATTCAATCAATCGTGACGAAAGCTTGTGTTCTCAATCAAACACACACACACACACACACAAGCGACCCAACCTCAAATGAAAGTGAATTTCATTGTCATCGAACATTGGATCACTTTGGTAGGCAAAACAAAATTCCCAAAACCAAACCGAACGGGGAACACAAAAAAAACAACTACTTCCATTTTTATTCGGTTCCGCAACGCAACGTGACAGAAGCTTTGAATTCAGGATGAAAGGCTTGAGAGCAATGGGAGGCTCAAACTCGGGTTGCCGGGGTTGGTAACCTCTCCTCTTCTGGTGGAAAGCGTACGGATTCACAGCACCACTTCCCAGAAACGGTGGAAAGAGAATAGAAACATAGGGGGGTAAAGCGAAGGTAAAAACAGCTCAAAATGGCACCCAGAAAAAATGGATTCTGGAGCAAATTCAAAGGACAGCATAGGAGCGTATACAACAACAAAAAATCCAACATGGGGCTGCTTTGAATGAAAACTGAGTTCCTGCAAGCAGCAAACCATTGAAATGCTTTTTAGTCCCATTTTTTCCCGAAGGGAAGGTTTTGTACGTGTAGAAATGGAGCACACAACAACCGTGTTTTTTTTAATACGACAGAAAATAACGCTTGAAACAGCATTGGTTGTAAATTATCAAACTGAAGCCGTATAAATGCGAGCTTTCCTAGGCACGCTTTCTTCCCTACGAGGGTTGTTAAGCAAACGAACACAATTCAGCTCCTATTACATACACACATAGCAAAGCACAAAGCATAGAAGAGCAACCAATAGAGGGCAAAAAAAAACATTGGAAACCCCCCGTTTTGCAGCCATTTTCTAACAGTTTTGTGGTTTTGCTTCGCCAGCCAAGCAAAATGCATCCTTTCATTGTAAAAGCCCACCACTTGTGATGGTGCGCGGGTTTGTGTTAAAATTATTCGCCTTACCTATCATCCACCAACGCGGAAATACCGGAGAGACCCTTGAAAAACTCACGGTGAGAAAAATTACCACGACAATAATATACATTCCAAATGATGATTTGCTTAATCGGGTCCTTTCCCTCCCGATCGCCCGTTTATTATCATCGTCGGCAACCATAGCGTGCCTCTTCACCATCCGAATGTACACGAGCACACTGTCTTTAAATTATGATGTGAGAAAAAGTTAAACATGTTCCCCTGCATGTTTCTATAATAAGGTTCAGGCAGCGTGTTATGCAATTTTATAAGATGATGAATAATCGCCAACACCCTGCACTGTACACTGCGCGCAGCAACAGGAATTTGCTGAGTTCTCAGCTCTTTTTGTCCCTCCCCGGTATGTCTTCCATTAACGCCTCAGCCTGTGTGCTTCGAAGACACGAAGGACGCATTGGACACGATATACCATGCCAACAAGCGATGATCCAACTGTGGGTAAAAGGGTAAAAGTGAGGAAAAGATCGATCACGAACAGGGCATTACGATTGCAGGCAGGAAAGTGGTCTGGTACCGGTACCGAACAGAACACAACACATCTTGGCAGTTAATATTTCACATTGTGATTATCACCTTTGGCTATGGCACTATTCTCCACCTCTCTCTCTGTCTTTCTGTGTGCATCTTGCCTCGATCAGCAGGCGGTGGAAATTATGCACCAACGACCGAATCTACCCCCATATGGTTTGCTCTCCTGACCTCTGCGCCTGATTATCCTTGATGCCTTCCTGCCGAAAAAAGCACCGTTCTCCGACCGACCGTCCGACCTGCCGGTGCTGCTGCTGCTGCTGCTGCTCTTCAACCCCAAACGAGATCTCACGCTCAAACAAGATCGCTCGAAAGTCGTGATAAGGCGAACAGAGGGGGCGAGATTCCTGGTGTACCTGGCCCGGCGGCAACACGGTGTTGTTGTTCTATGCCATGTTTACGAGTATGTACTCAAATTGGTTCGTTCACCATTCTCGTGAGGGAGGGAGGCTTCAAGCGAA
Source organism: Anopheles bwambae (assembly GCA_007018985.1). NCBI lineage: Eukaryota > Metazoa > Arthropoda > Insecta > Diptera > Culicidae > Anopheles > Anopheles bwambae. The sequence continues at coordinate 19,282 of SIXB01001192.1, read as the reverse complement.
CCCGAAAAGAGGCAACACAAAACTCCTGCAAGGGAATGGGAAGGAAGCGAACGAGCGTGGCAGAGTGCTAAAGGTTACGATTTATCTTATTTTTGCCACCTCTTCGGTGGTCCCCGCCCGAACAGGCCTCCACCCTGCAGAGGTAGCGGGGACGGATGAGAGTCTATTACCATTATGTACTCTCCTCCGAGAAGAGTTCTGGTTCGATTGATCGTGCTGCAGATGTGGCACGGGCAAGACAATAAAAAATCTTTTTTTCCTCCCATAGACAACGGGGGCCTTGCAGACTTGCTTCGCCTTCCATCCACCGCCCTGAAAGGGTTGCACACCGTAGGGTCGAATAATTTGCATACGACACTGCGGGGCAAAACGACGACAATGCAGGCACCGACGACACCAAAAAGTTCAAGGGTAGATACTTATGAGGACAGCAAAGCAATGACTAAACTTTACAAGTTCAGCATAACAACAACAAAAGAACATAATAAAACATCAAATGAATCTCGTCAGAATGAAAAAAAAGCTTCAATTTTCCTAACACTGCCGCAGTCCCCGACGCTCTGCAAGTTTGCACTGTTTGCATAAGATACATCTCATTCGGGCTCGTCTGCATTCTCCAACCCAACCATTCCTTTCCTGCCCATCATAAATCATTGTCATAAAGCATCGTTATAGACGCGCATTACAAAACCAATTCCCGTTCGTTCTTCTCCACAACAACAACTGGGTGCTCCCGTAGATAGAGCCTCCACCAAACGAGAGGACTTCAAACAACAACAAGCAACGTAACACCCAAAATCCGAACTCCGAAATGGGCATTCAGTTTGCAAGGGGTGCCATAAAATCGCCTCCAAAACCCCCTATCCCCGCTTCTGCTTCGGCCCGCTTCTTTTCTCACGACCACACGTTATTAACATAATGCCATAAAGCCCGTGAACTCTTCACACTGCCTGCACGGGGCCGCTTAAAACAGCAAATCGATCCGTAAACGAGCCTGAACGGAAATTGAACGGGGCTGGTACTGCTGCCCAAGTTGCCGAGGCTAGATTTATGGCACGCGGGAAACCAACCCAAGAGGCCCACGGGGCACTCAAATCACGAAAGGGGCAGCAGCAGCACCACCAACAACTCCAACTCCAGGGAATCAGCTTGGTTGGGGCTGATGCATTGCAAAGGCAGTAAATTTAATTTACACCTTCCATGGGCCGATCCATCACATCACCTAGGATTACTGGGCTGAGGCTGAAATTCCAACCTCAGATTCTGCCCGCCAGACCAGCGACCCATGGAAAAATACATTACCCGCGCTGCACAACACCATTAGACTCCCACAGCGAACCTAACCTAGCCTGGTTACTCTTGGAGTCTTTCTTGGGGTGGTGGTGCTTGATGGCAAAGATTGGCAGATGGAGGAGCGAAAAAAGCGACGACGTCGGTCAACGAATGTCAGCGCCAACACGTCCACGAAAACGTGGTTCTGGATTAGGGCACTCTGACACTTCCCACTACGCCCTGGATGACCATGCCCTGGACATTCCAGCTGGCCCGAGATGTTGCGGTGAGATGTTGCATAAATTGGTCCGTGCAGCATCAGAGAGTTCATCATAATCAATGTGAAACCTGTGGGGCGGACTGGGGTCCCATTCCATACCCCCGGAGGGCGCACATTCTGATTTTTCTCCTGCTCCATCGGCATAGACGACGAACCTTCAGCCCGCTCTGTGCGGCAGCGCGCATTATGAGCGCAATCTAACGAGACACGCTACGAGGCCTCGGCCTCGGAGTTCGAACGGGCGTGTGATGCATTCTTTCGTGCGGTCTTCTGGATGTCTTGGATCACTGGCACTGATCGTAAAGGGTGGATATGAATATTTTTGCAGTGCAAAACATGCCGTTCTTGCTTCGCGATCGCGTGGAGAACACATTCACACACACACACATACACAGGTCGGTGGTGTAAATCTTTCCCATCATTCCTTACCCTCCGGAGATCCTTCCGGTTTTGCCTCCTCCAATGCTTGGGTGTAGAGGGCGCATTATCTTTTAACAACCTTTTCTCCCCGTTCTCTTTTCTTCCTCACCATTTTTCCAGCACAAGCTCGGAATGTGGTCAGCAGCATTCGCATACGCCACAACCACCAAACCGAAATCACCCTTTCGAGCGCCTCGGTGATCGTGTACAGGGTGAGATCAGGGGCGAGATGATGCAACGATCTGCACCCCACAACGAACCCTCCTTTTCGCTCGGGTTCACCTCTGGTTTTTGTTCGTAATGCGCACTCTGATGAGGCTTCGCACCGACGCGGAAGACGCGGCTTACGGCTATCGCGGCAAGGCGAGAAGATGATGCATTTTGCTTTCGCGCTTCTCAAGGAGCAAAGGAGCCGTCGTTCCGCGCGCACTCATTCTGGTTGGCTCGAGCTCGCGTATCACCTTTTGACTCATCAGCGGGTTGTTTGGCAGCGCTGCTTGCGTTTGCGGCTGAAGGCTCTCATCCCGCATTTCAATCCCGCAATGGAGGCACACAACCACCATCACTGTGCGCGCGAGATTGCTAGCGGTGGATTGGCGAAGCGAAGATGGACGAGAATGATCGCTTGGCATGACACACGGAAAGCGCACAGTCCCCCAGCCACGGACGGAGAAGAGGGGAGTCGCTCGCGCAGGAGCAATGTTTGCGGGGAAGAAAAAAGGTATTATTACACATCAACATCAACACCGTTTATCGCACCGCGAGTACCCGCGTTGTTGGAGCGCTTGTGAACGCGCTCGGGATACGATATTGTGCCGGCGCAGAACCATGCAAGAGAGAGAGCGGACTGATGTGATTTGGGCGCTTCTTTCGGACGCTTCTCTGTGCTCGCTGTTCGGCGATATGCTGCTGCTGCTGATGCATCTGCTATGGCTGAATACTCAGCTTTTTTTCGCAAACGCTTCGAAGACCAAGACGCGAGATGAATCGGCCGAAGCACATTCAGATCAGTTCGTGCGTTTTTAGGCTTGTTGTTGCTGTTTTTTGTGCCTGTTTTTCTTCGCTCGTTCGGTTGGAAAGGTTGGAAGAAGCTTGTTGTTATCTTTGAAAAATGACCATCGCGCTCTACTGCGCCTAAACTGATTCCACGCGGAGGATCGCGACCCAACGGCCCCAAAAGAACGGTGCAGCAGCAGCGCCGGGCCCGGCTCGTGAGGTGTTGGAAGTAACACTTTTATTGCGCCGGATTAAAATAACAGCCTCGCGCGGAACTGTGCAGCGCCGCCGCCGCCAACGAGCGCTTCCATTGCGCCCTCTCTCGCACAGCTCTCGCGCAAAAGGTCGACTGGCCGTCGTCCGTGTGATCGCCGGTTTTGGTACGATCATGCACAGCCCACCATTCGGGATGTGGTGCATGCCTGGTGGTGTATATTTTTATGGTGACGCGACCATCATCCACGACCGTTTCGGTTGAGCCGCTTTTGTGACGGCGATGGTGGACGCGGTAGAACCGCTCCCAGTGGCACAAAGGTACACGTTGGAACGCGGGACAGCAGGGCTTTTTGTCGTTGGTGGTGGTGGTGGTCCTCTGCGTAGGTGATGCGCCGGTCACTCTGTGTGTCACGACATCTAGCCACATCTAGTCATCTGGCACCGAAGGCATATAAGGGAAGGTGAGAAGAATATTTAAGCGGAACGAGTAAAATAAAAAATACAGTGAGCAACGTAAAAGTAGTAGAGGCGTCCCCCGAGTTACGACCCCCTCGAGTTACGACGATTCGCAGATACGACGATTTTGATTTTGACAGTGCAAAGTTGTCAGTGAGAAGAAATTGATGTATTTTTTGAATTTCTGTGCTGAAAACCGTTACAAACACATTTCCAAAGATTCTACAACTAGAATCTAACTAGAACTAAGAATGCATGAATATATCAAAGTAACACTGTTGGTGTCTAAAACCACGTGTTGTTATGCCTGGTAACAATCTGTTTATTTTGTTAGCTTTGCAGACTATCTTGTAACTGGCTCTCGCGTATAGGGTTTTCGCCGCACAGTTAAAAAAATAGTCTTTCTTCTTTCAAGCTCCAGCTGATCTCCTTGACCTTGTTTGCCCTAAAGTTGACCGTAGATAAACTATCTCCTAATTGGCCATAATGTTGGAGATCTAGCTGTCTCTTATTTTCGTCCTTGTCTGTATGTTATAGCGCCATCTGAGGGGTTTATTATGACTTAGTCGAGATATTATCAAGATAGATAAAATTATTGAATTGAATTAATTTTGAATTATCCGGCGCTACAACGGCGCAACAATAAAATTATTATTTTGGCCAAAAATATAGATCTCCTACCTCCGGACGGACAATCTATACCTTAAACCCTGAGATTAGTTTGATGTACGATTTAGCATGCTATGTTGACATAATTTCAGACATCAATTGTCATACTCCACATGTAATCGTTTAATTCCATTTTTCAAATTCTTGGGAGCATTCTTTTAAGTCCATCTTCGAGGAGAAAATCGCGCCAATTTAAATATCCACCACTTTGCCCTCTTTTGATGACCAGCACTGTTCTAGACCAGCGCCCATGCTAGACCCAAGCGTTGGGAAGAAACAAAACAAAAAAGCACTCTCATCTGTCGCCATCAGCAGCACCACCATCACCGACGGCAGAAGCAGCACACACAAACCTTATGCGCCCGGTAAGGCAATATCGTCGGCGGTCCACTCCACACCACCCTAAAACCAGGAATACAGGAACGGAAAGACGGGCTAGATGATTTACGCCCAGCCCATGCACACAAACGGCATGCGAGCCGCGGTGATGGCCGCGTGTGGAAATTGCGATCGACAGCAACGGATGATCGCGATCCATCAACGCGGGACACCACCACGCAACAACGGGGCCCCGGCTGGCTCTAAATCCCGACATGCCGCAGCAGCAGCAGAAGCAGCAGCAGTAGTAATAGGTTGCCTCGCCACATCTACACAGCCACACACACGCGGGAAGGACGCAAAAATGCTAATGACAAACACTCACGCAAATCGCAATCGTCGCGGGTCGCGGAACGTCGCGGCCATTTCCTCCAACAGCCGCCCCGGATTGCGTCAGCAGAACGCGCGTCACAGTCACACAACAGTCGTCGCACCCACCGGGGCGATAATTTAATGGCACTTTCTTAATGCACTTTTTATCGGGCGGTGCATGTTTTCGCACTTCGAGCCGGGCGCAGGATGACGCGATTCGGCCGCTAATGGGAAGGTGTGTGTGTGTGTGTGAGGACAGTGATGGTGTGAGATTTGAGATGGAGGAGGCCTTCTCGCGGCTCGTGGTGATCCTTTCGGCAAAAAGGACGGGTGAAGCCCAGATAAAAGTGTCGCCTTTAAGTGGACCCGCGCGGACCCTACAGTGTCCCGCGCGGTATAGTAATACCGTCATCATCATCATCATCATCATCATCATCGCCGTCTTATTGTGGTACTCGATCGATGGATTGAAGATCGATGACCGGTTCTTTTCCACCTGCCTGTTTTGTGCATCGCTGAACGCCGTCTCTGGAGTGGAGTGTGCGCGCGTGGGATGACGGCATTGGGCCTTGGGCCGGCCGCCATTAGTGTCCGCCTTGGGCCCGCGGCGCAGGCAGCTTATTATATACACGAGAAGATGACAGTTTTTGGGGAGACGGTCGGTCGTAAAATAAATCCAATCCCCTGATAAACACACTCAATTGGAAGGTGTGAAATGGGTCCTCTAGCCACATTCCGGTGGGTACGGCGCTCGGTAAAGTGCCCGATTCCGTGCCACAACGCGGACCAGCGCGGCACAAAAAACGACACACCAGCAATCAATTCCTTTCACAACAATTATTAATTTATGGGGAAATGAAAACGTCCGATAAGTGGGCTGAAATTATTAACAAACGCTTACGCGGCTTACGGACATTCCGGCGGAGTCTTCAGGATTGTAAGCGTTGAGGTGCATTACTTTCCAGGAATTCTTGATACGCTCGCTGCCAATAATATATTGTTAAGTTCTTCTATCTTATCGTCCAGGAAGAAGGTACATTTTTAGCACAAAGTTCAATGTACGTTTTTACCCAGAAGTTCCCGCTAAAGGAAGCACGAAGCCTTTTCCAATGTACTGCCGTATTTCCAACAAAAGGTGTCTCATTTGTGCAATCGTACTCTTGTATTTGAAGAAGGCTCATCATCGATTCATACGCACCTGCAACGAGAGAGAGAACAGAGAAAACGAAAACGATAAGTGAAATGGTAAAAAGATATCAAAACCAAAAAAGGAACCAAAAAAACACTCAGTTCATAAATTTAAAATAGCCAAATTGCGAAGCTGTTGCGCAATACATCCCCCACGCATATGATGCGGACGTCCTTAGCGACGACGAGGATGATGATGATGTCGTCGACGATGAATATACACGTCCGGGTGAGGGTGAATCCTTCATCAAACAATACCCGAACCATGGAGACACCACAGCTGAGATTCTCAATTTCTGGGCCGCCCTGCCATCTGCCATCCCCGTTACCATATTCAATTTAACGCCAGCCCAGGAAACGAAGTTATGGTGTGAACCTCACGTACGATCCTTACCTCATAGCGAGCGGGAGAAAAAGGGGAAGGAGAGAAAAAAAAAATCCACCCACTTTGAAACGATACACAAGCCAAGGGACGAAACGGAGAAATAGGAAAAACACACCAACGCTTGTTCCTTCCGTACCCCGACGGGGGGACGAAAAGCTGCCCCTGCTTGTGTGGCCTGGAAAGTGCCTGGACGGAAAATTAATCACGTTGTTGCGCATCCCCGCGCGCACGTGGTCACGGCGGCGTAGGGGAGCGGCTGACGAGCGCGCAAAGCCAAGAAAGGAGTCATTCTCGCAACAGAAGAAGATGTCTCTCCCTAGTGCGCCGTTCATTAAAAACACCGGAATTCTGCTAGATCCCGGGCATCAAGGGGGGGTTTTGCGCTATTTTTGAAGGCTGCTCACTTCTTCTAACGAACACAGAGCGCGACGAACGAGCGACAGTTTGAAGCACTTGGAGCAGCAGGAATAGGAAAAGGGAATGGAAAAGGGGGGAGGGGGAACCAACTCTTCTTCTTGAAAGGGAATTGTAGGGCGAACCCACTTGCTGCTGTTGCTGCACATGAAAGATGGCGTTCGATAGCGATACCGCAACGGCAGCGCGCAGGAGAAGCAGTGTATCTGGCAGGACATAAAAGTTACCATCGCAACGCATCGTCTTTTCTGGGGTTGAGAGGTTTTTTCTTCCAGTTCCCGCCGATAAATCGTACCGCCAGAATTGCGTACGACACGGCCACGCGCCGGGTAAGGGGTCCTGCTGCCCCACCCCGTCCGTCGCTCATCTAAATCCCATTATCGTACAATTTTCCGGAAGAGGAAAAAATAACTCCCTCACCAACAACGCTAGCAGCAGGATGGAAAACTCCCAATTTTCGAATCTGAGCGCACCGGAAAGTAACAAACGCACACACACACACGCTGGTAACACAGTACAGGGGAAAAACTTTCTTCCGCATGCTTGCTGAGCATAGTACAACAAACGCATCTCAAGGCAGCGCGCCTTGTGGGTGAATAAAAATCGATTGCTTGAAAATGGTTAAATTTCTCGCGAGTCAAAGTCGCCTGCCGTTGCCGTTGGCTGATGTTGCCTTGCGAAGGTATACACCTACCACCCCTCCCCAGCCACAAGTAACCGGGACATCTGACAGCCTTTACCTTCATTGCTCGTGCTCGTGTCAGAGGAAAAGATCTGTCCCCCATCACTCTTTTGCACGGGTCATAGCTTCCACCGAGAGAAGCGTTGCCGCCGCAATTGTTCCAAAATCAGAAAGGAAGCTGCTGCGGCGAAGGAGAAGGCTTACAACATCTTCGTTCTTTCGCTACCCAGGAATCGCTTCTGTTGCCAGCCCAGCTACAACAGAGGAATGTGCAGGGGACCTGGAGACGGATGGATGCGAACCTTCTTCCATCGCCATACGCACCTTGAAAGGATGAGATTTAACTGTTTCCGTACCAAACCGAGAAGCCACAAACGAGTAACGGTTCGATGGCTTCCGGGAGCCAGACCCTTTTCACGCAAACAGCCCCCCTGGACTGCCGCCTTGTTCTCTGTGCGTGTGTGTGTCTGTCTGTCTTGGTTTCCGTTGCGTCGAGTGAGCGGAGGGGAAAATAAAATTCCTTCTCGAGAGCAGGCAAGGATTCTTCCATTGTAGTACGGAAAAGCGTGCTGCTGTTGCTCCGAAGGGAAGGGAGAGAAAAAGGGCAAACGGACAAGGTTTGAGTCCTTTGCAACGGAATTCATGATGTTTCTGTGTGGATGTGATGAGGAAATGGTGGAAAGGATAGGGTGGTACGGCAGGGAAAATATGTTATTCATAAATTTGCTCCTAATTCGAGTGTAATCTAATAAATTATCGATTGATTTCTGGTCCGACGGGTAACGTAACGGAAATGATAGTCATTTTCCGGCACAGCGGAGCAATGCGAAGGTGAAAGTAAATTAAATTATTTATCAAGAATCTTGCGATTAGGAGTCAGGCGTTAGGGAGGCGTCATCTTAAATCCGGTTCGAAGGACCAAACCTAGTAAAGCTTTTTCATGATTGATTTTCATTATTTTTGTTAAAAATCCCCTTAAAAGAGCTTGATTGGAGATATTTTATCATCTAATAAACGAAAAAAGACTGGAATTAAATATTGGCCAACCTTAAAACCATCATGTTCACAATGCTTCAAGACGCTTGAATGGACGTTCTGGATATAACTTGTCCCGCGCCAAGGCTCTTCACAACGTCTACATGCCAACAATGCAAAGCGATGGCAATGGGCTCTTGTACCTTCGTACCTCGTCTTCCAACCAATTCACCATAGCGATCGATTTCTGAAGCATAACTTCCGGTCCAGAAATTATTGACAACGGTAAGCAATTTTCGCTACACAAGGACTCCCGCACTCTGCTGGCTACTCCACATCCACAATCGGAATCCTGGCAACGGCCGTCAGGAAGAAGCGAAACAAAGCTTCAAAAGGCGCAGGCAGATTCAAAATTGATTGTAAAACCATGACTGGGTAAGAAAGTTCCGAGCGGTTTTAGACGCCATTTATGACTGGCAACTAATTCCTGCCCAGCACTTCCCCAGGCCATTGAAGCATTGACTCCCCCCCGATACGCTAAAGCTTTCCCACAGTACACTTCCCAATAATGTAAGCTGCCCAATAGCTGTGTGCGCGAAAGGGGATGAAAATGCGATTTACCCTGCGGTCCTTTTTCGACCGTTGGAATGTGTGGTTGGTACGTCGCGCCGTGTGGAGAAGGTCCAATATTTTCCAATTTTCTAACCACTGTGGAAGCATTGCAAACAACATGCCAAACAGTAGAAAAAAACAACCCACACACATACAAGAGTACTGAGTGAGGCTAATGCTGTTCGACAACTTCGGGACCTGACGAGCCACTTAACTTTCTGAACAGCTCAACCCGAATTATGGCATCGAAGAACACGCCAGATGAAGAGGCTCTGGGTGTAGTCTAGCCGAGGTACTCCAATGTGGCCTTTCGCCTCCCATACACTGGGCCAGGCTCTATCCAGCGTAAGGTTCGTTGCTTTCAGTGTTACGTCCGAGTTGTTCCGAGCAAAACTTCCCCGGATATGGAATTAGACCCGCAAGCATAATCAATGACTTCCTCCCCGTTTCCGAACGGTGGAGTTTCCCCCAAAATCCAGAATCGCCAGCAAAAAAAAAACACACATCCACCCAACAGCCAAGAGTAAGTGTCAATGAATAATGGAACGAAGCCATTGATCCCTGCACTCGTTCCATTTAGGTTTTCCTGGGACTGGTGTTCCTTACCTTTTTCCGATTAGCCCCAAAGCGACGGACGGGGATGAACGGACGGACAGACGGACGAACTCCAACAAACACATACACACACGAGGTTTCAAATCTTCCCACTGCGCTACTCACACGAACAGGAACCGCCATGATAGAGCAACTGCTTTCCCTGCCGGCGCAAAGCAAGCCATTATGAAATCCATGGATCGTTTCTGTTCGAGCAGCATCATCAACAATTTCTGCCCCAAAATTTCTCCCACCCAATTTCTCCCCACCTTTGGGCTCCTGGCGTGCAGTCACATTTACAACGGATTAAAGTGGTCCTCGCCAGTAGCACTATCACAATCTAGGCAGTGATGGCTGGATGTCTAGGTTGAAGAAGGATGAATCCTAGGGATGAATGAGGACGGGGTGAAAAACTGAAAAGGGTTTTCACTCACTTTAGCGCTGCAAACTCCAAAACATCCACTCTCTTCGCTCCGTTTAATGTCCGTCTGGCTCATGGAACTACTGCCTCACCAAAAAAAACCAGGCCCCCCCCCTGGCGGAACCTTTCGCTAACTTTGCAATATGGTGCATGGTTCATGGCGTTATTATACGGCCGTTTCTTTCGACTACGAGCGATCGTTTTCCCCCGGTCAAAGCAGATGCTAAGTGGGGCGCCCCGAGCTGGAGATGGACAGCCCGTATATGTGTGTGTGTGTATACTTTTTTAACCTTCACTTGTTTTTGCCGGTAGCATTTCTTCCGCTCAATCCGGTCGGTAAAGGTCGGGTTTTTTTTTTGCTGGCCGGATTTTTCTACGGATCCTTAATTTTACCTTTTACTTCAAAAAGGCGGATCCTAGCAAACACACCTGGAGAGGCCACAACCTCCGAGACACGGACATGAAATTATCCTTTTTTCCTATTGCCGAGCCCTTTTCCGTCGAGCAAAAACTGTATCTCGCTGTCGTAAAAGTTGAGCCACCGTTACTGCTAAATGCTAAAGCGAGAACCTACCAACCTAACCTAGAACACAGAACTGGACCCAGTGAGTGAACTTGGTGGGAAAAGGAAATCGTTAAAGAAACTACAACAACATTTTACGGAAGGAGAGCCACAAAACACAAGCGTTACTACAACTTTACATACATTTGCTTAAAGGTGTGCCTTCAAAATCTGGCAGAAAGTAAGAGGGACAAAAAAAGCAACCCCGTGTCTTACCACAAATCCCACCGGAGCTAGCGGCTCCCACTCCCCCAGGTCGGAGAGAATTGAATTTACGATAATCGGGTGTAAAACTTTCAGCTGACCATTACCAGCACACTTTCGGAGCTGAATTTCCTCAACTTTAACGCTCTAGCCGAGTGGGAGTTTAGAACATTTCACGCTCTTTTTTATTACCAAAAGTGAAAAAAGTGAAAAAAGTATACCTGATTAGCACAACAGTACAGCCCAGGACCTTTTTTCCCAGACTTCCAGAGGAGTATCGGATTCAGAATTGAACTCAAAATCGAGCCTATTGTTTTAGTAGTACGTTGCCCAATAATGCTCGTCCAGGCATTCTTCAGACACTACCCAGAGCCAGCACTTCAGTAAGTCACCTGCACACACACGCCAGCCATTACTGTGGTCATTGTAATTACTGCGAGCCCCTGGTTGAGTAGTGTAATATGTTTTACGACGCGTTACCATGGCAAGAGCGACGATGTACGCGACCGTCCACCCACAGCACTACTACTTCACTTCAGCAACGGACGTCCTTCAACAGCAGCTTCAATGCGTCGTCGTGTCCTGGATGTCCCGGAAAAGGGCCCGGATTAGTGCGATGGCAGCTGCTGCTGCTGCTGTTTTCCATTTTGCTTCATGGTCCAGTGAGACAGGTCCTGATGCCGGTGAGCCATCTCTTACCTCCTCAACCAAAACTTCACCCCCCTGGTATGTGTACATGATTTTGAGCCAAAGGTCCAACTAATGCCTGGACCGCTGCTGGGGCGGAACAACCAGCAACCGCTTGCGCGAAGGTGTTGAGCTGGACCAGGTATATGATGCTTGCTTTTACACTCGCCGCTTTCCGAACGGCATTACCTTTTCCAGCTTAAGGGATACTTCCCTTTCCTCCATATGCGAGTATGTGTGTGTGTGTGTGTGTGTGTGCCTGGATGTCTGATACTGACCAGCCCGGGAGAGAGCTTTCCCGTGTTACACTAGACAAGTTTATCCATCGGGTTTTCGCCGACTGTGTATTTACCCATGTTGTGCTGGCGTTGTGTGCGCCTCGTTACACGACGGCACGCTGTCTGGGCAAAGGCTGACCCGGCCGGTCCAGACCTGAGAGTAAACCCTCCCCTTTGTGTACCAGCAGTCAGCCAAAGTAACTGACACATCAACTGATAGCTGGGACAGAGAGCACAACAGCGTCTGCCGGCAGCCGGAGCCCTTGGTCGAAAGCATTGGAAAACAATCCATTACTACAGCACAATGGCATTACATACATACACGTACACTCATCGTGACGAGATTCAACGGACACAAGCCCACACATTCATTCAGCGCGCTAGAAACGGTCGTTAAGCCATCATTTAACCTTTTTGGGGAGGAAGCGTTTGCAAAGCCAACATGTAGTTTTGTGAAATAACATTTCTCGTCAAATATTAATGGGAAATTCTCTTACTAAACGACTCAGGGATGAGCAATTCAGACATGCATGGTAGCTGTGTTTTATTGTACTTTGCTGTTTGCAGGTCCGTTCTATTCAATAAGTGAGCAATGGGTATCTACGGTAATGAAACAGTTACTGTAAATTTTGATTACAATGAATATTATTATTGCGCTTACGTTATTATTTTTGACATGCAGATCCGGGCAATCCTGGTTCACAGAGTGTGTGTGTGTACACTCCACCGACTCCAATCCAGACAGACAATGATTACTCACTCGCTTCCCATCTAGCACACCCTTCCAGCATCCCACTGTAACTGCCGCATCATACTAAATAAAACCGTTGAATGAAATCACCATTTGGGTGAATATTATTAATGACCAGACCCGTCTGCCAGGCTCAGCCAGCTCACTACAGCGAGGCTCACACCGCGGTGCATACATGCAGGAACATACAGACACAATGCGTATGGATTTAAAAACCAATAAACGAAAGCAGAATGGAAAATTGAATAAATTGTACGCTAATGATGTTAAGTTGCAAAATTAGTATAAATCGCACCGCAAAACCCTGCCACCATCATAGCCGCACAACCGTTCCAATCCGTTCCAGCCAGGGGGAAGGGATTCGTTTCGATTGCTAACCTCCACTCATCCCAGCCTCATTACCATAGTCCACAGCTTCGAAGCGAGGCTCCATTTGTTTGCTGGGGCCGCTTAAGCACAATGTAAAACAATATCGAAAAAGGTGCGGGATGAGAATGAGAGGAAGGAGGCTGCGTTCCAACCAATTGATGCACTATGTGGTGGGATGCGCACACGCATCGCTTCTTCTTCTTCTTCGCCACACTGTGCAATCGGTTTCATCGCAGGAAGGGCGGGGTAAAAAAGGCGCAAACTCAATTACACGGGGACCGGGGAACGAATAAATTAAAAACCATTTCCAAAGCCGTCGAAGAGAAGCGCCGCTTTCGGGGTGGAACTAGATAGCATTAAAATCCCGACTGCGACTGCTGCTGGAAGGAAAGAAGCAGGGCCAGTCGATGTCTGTGTGCGCCGGCGGAGCGGAGCAAAACCCGGTGGAGGTTTTGATGAGGTCGTTAATGGGAATTTATTTTTGCCCACTTTGCCACTGACAAAGTGTTTGCTAATTAAATCATCACTAGTGTGCTGCTGCTGCTGCAGCTGTGCGCTGCAACTACTACCAACGTGGCCCCCACACGTTGCACAACTACACAGCTGCAATCATGACTTTGACCGCCACCGCGCGTGTCGTTCGGCTTGATGCACTATTGATGTTGCACATCGCAGCAGTGCATCGGACAACATTGTTAGTGCGACCATTACAGATACACATGCACACACACACACACACATATAGTGGCCACCACGAGGTCGTGCTTCTTCCTAGCATCCACCCTCGGTAGAACGCCACCAGGGCGATACTAGGGTTAGTGTAAAAATGAAAATGTCAATGTCCACTTCCGTTCGCCACCGATCGCCCGCCAAACCAACGTCACACACACACACATACACATACGGGTGGCAGCCAGCAAATGTTCACACAGTGGTTTCCATACCCTCACCAGTATGCTCTCTCCAGCAGTATGTCGACCGACGAAAAATCAAACACACACACACAAAAGCTGCGTTGGCAACCCGTTGCCGAAGCCGTTGTAATTGTGGTGCCAGTTTAGAGCGAGTGAATCCATCAAACCGTTGCCAAACCCACATGCCACCACAGTTTTGGAGCTTGGGCAGTGGAGACACAGTACGAAGGAGGTGGTGGTTTGTTTTTCCATTGTTATATACGCTACCGGAGAGATATATTGACAGGTTCGACGAATTGTCCGCTGCTACTACTGTGCGTACCTCGTACAAACGTGCGAATGACAGGGCAGCGGCAAAATACAATTTCTGGTGGTTAGTTCAACCACCGTCACCATATGAGCGCACTGGAAAATCCGATCTATTCCAATTCCAACCGGCTTCCTTGATATATTCGCCCGAGGTTTTCGATACGGTGGTTGTTGGCAGGATGTCCATATCTGACACAAGCCGTCCAAAAATTGGAGTGTAGAGATTGGCTTTACGTTTTGGACATTTTTGAACAGTTTAATTCGGTCCTAACCGTTTTTGGAGTATTTGAAATCACTCTCTTCTGTCGCATCTTTTGTAAGGCTTTCGTATTGACAAGCATGATTTACAGCTGTCCCGAAAAACATAACCTTTCATTCTTATGATAGCACACACAACATACACACCTCCCAACACTGAAGCCTTTCGCTTCGGAGCCTAGGAATTGTAACATGAAACTAGCCCCAACAGGCTCCCGGAAACCACATGTTTTGCCCGGTTGTGCCCTTGAAACGTTCCATCAACTGTGAACTTTGTACCTAGGCTCATCAAACTATTATTCTTGGCCATCTGCAACCCCCCCATACACACACACGCACAAGCACAACAACAAAAACTTGCACCAGGATGTGAAAAAGATGAAGTTGCTCCAAAGTTGCTGTGTACAAATATTTGGAGCTAGCCAGTCACTTCAGGATCATACACACACACCGGCCGCCGCCCGCCTTGTGTTTCATCTTCATAATAGCTCATAACTAGTGCAAAGAAGCCATCCACCAGCAGCAAAACTTGATCGAAGGCAGTGTGTCCTAGGCTCCTAGTTGAGGCTGCTCAACCCCCCCTCCATCCTCCCTGGGAACGGCAGCTGTCAATTATCGGCGAAACTAGAGATCTCATGAATAAAACTTTGTCCTTTAGGACTTTATGGGTAGGCAAAGCATGCCGCAAGCATGGCACCTCAGCCGATGCTCAGTGAACTATGAACGTCTCAAGACCATAAAAAACACACACTCACATAGAATCGAAGAGCAAAAAGCTTGCCGAAAACCGATCGAACTGTGCCTAGAAGAGCTAGCACAGAACACACTTGTTTTTCAAACACCAACCGCTGGACGGAAAAGTTTGGACATTAAAAAACACTACCGTCTACGTTCTCTTCCACCTTCGGTCTATTTCTGCTTGTTCTAGCGTGTCCAGACACATCTGACACAAAACATCCAAACTTTGGACCACCCATCAATGCTAATAGAACGATCTGGATGGCAGTTTTTTTTGTTTGTCACCAGCTCCCTTGGTGTCTACTGTCTACTGTTGGTCTAGGATTTTGGCGACAAACACAACGATCGTGTGCACAAGTAATAAACAGTGCCCTCCACGCCGCACACATGTGCTGCCGACGAACGATACTCGCTCGGCCGCTCAAGGATACGTCAACCGAACAACCAACGCGTCTGCAACTACAGATCCTGCTCTTCAACTGCCACAACGTTGACACATTTATCTCCCACAAAAAAAAACTTCAGCCTGCCGGCGTCTCCGTCTAGTGGTCGGGGGCCGTAATCTTTCGCCACCGCCACCGCCGTCCAGTGTGTGTCATCAGCGTCATCCCTCTTTGTCGGTGAATAATTTATTCTGGCCATCCCGCGTCCGCATCCTTCCATCCACGTGTGACAGTTTAAGGCTGTGGCGCGAATGATTAATTGATACTGACACATGTTTAAAGTTCCATTTATGAGCCTTTGGTCGTCCGGTGTGTTGTCGCCCCACGTTCCGCGCCTGGTGCTCGTTCAGTTCCGTACGTTTGCCATGTGGATCGGGATCGGCCAACACGGGATGTGTTAGCATATTCACGCGCCACTAAATTATTTTCGGGTACACCCCGAGATTGCTATGGCCAGCAGTCTCAAACCCCTCTTTTATCTTATTTTTCACTTCGCTCCGCTTTATCACACAATCTTTCTTTTCGCCCTGGGTCGGTTCCGGTTGTGTGCGCTTGAGACTTGGGCAAACGATCTTGTCCCATCGTCATCTTTAGCAAGTCTTGGACAGTCGGGCAGAAGAAAAGGACTACAGACGGAGGAGATGGGGAGGGGAAAAACACCGACCAGATTCAACTGCCACTTCCGCAGACGGGACTGCTTCGCTCGAACCTGCCTCGTCCAGCAGCAGCAGTTTCGCCAGGGAACTATCTTCCGCCCAAGAGCTCTCGTTTTACACACTGCGACAGTTAGACAGATTTCATTCGCCTTAATTTGATCCTGTCGCCGTGATGATGAATCACTCTTCCTCCCATTTCGGGGACGCACCGCCTCGCGGGGGCAAGTGGCATCAACCGGGGCCGTCCTACCCGCAAAAAGGACAAACGGACAAACGAGCACTGCTTGCCCTGCTCTCCCAAATGACGACTCCAAATGACGACTGCTGGAAACGGGGATACAGTTGGGGTACTCTGAGGTACATAACAAGACTTGTGAAGAGATCTTCGCCTCAAATGCCCCCCCAAGAATGAAAGAAAAAAAAGAGGGAGGAACAAGGGTTCCAAAGTTCCGTCCCAAAACTTGGTGAAGAAAGGAACAGAGAAGCACGTAACGGAAGATGGAGACACACACACACACAGGTTGACGGAAGGATGGATTTATTCGCCCAAAAATACGAAACCATCTGTGCCGGCAAGGCAAGGCGAGAAGCGAATGCACCCGATGCCGTTTGCGAATGCATTTTTCTGTCGCTCGTTTTCAGTCCCGATACCCTCCTTTCCTCTGCATCTTCCTTCCTTTAACGCAAGAGGGCGGCATTACCACACCAACTCCTTAAACTACTTGCCGGCTTTATCAAAACCACGCTTGAGGAACCTATAATTTGCTGATGAATGTTGTTTTACGTTCTCTTCGTAGCTGTCGCTGGTTTTTTTGTTATGTGCTCTCTTTCTGCGCCCCAATATATATTGTTCATGCCCCTAGCAGCTCATTCTCACTCTTACATGCACAGTCCCATTTCCCAGCTTCTTCCTTTTCTCTTTTCTTCGACCAAATTCGAACTGGCTCGAGACCCTGCACCGGTGCCATGTTTTTCGGCATCTTTTGCGCCATGCGTTTGAACATTCTGGTCGGTGTTAACAGAGACGCTCTGCTGGGGCATTCGGAACGGAAGAGAGGAAGATGATGGAATGCACAAAACGACCAAAAACACCATACAAACACACACATAGACACACAGGCACACATACAGAACTGATCATCCGTGGCTGAAGGAATTCGCTTTTGCAAATGTGCACACAAATTGCACACCACAAGAAGGGACGCCAGAAGAAATCCTTCCCAAAAAGCTCACCCTCGGGAACATACCTTTTTTTTTCGTTAGTTCTTCGTTTGGATCCAATACTCCCTCTGAGCGGTTCCAAGGAGAGGAGTTCAACAAAATCTTGAATAGCTTCTGTTATCTTTCGCACTTCGGAGTCGATCATTTCTGTTTCTGCTCAGCCAGCCAAATAACCTTCTTGTCGGTTGCATCCGTGTGTCCCCAGGGGGCGGAGGGAGATAAGCGATTTCCGAAAAGCTTTTGGCTGTTGCAGAGATAAGCTCGAGAGTGAGAGGCAAGAAGGCCTCGGAGAGAAGTACTTCTCCAACTCTTATCGGGTGCGTTAGCGTTGTCTCGTGCGAGGATTAAGAACACGGACGATGAGGATGATGATGATGCAAGCGCATATTAGAAGTGGTTGTTAGAAAGATTACATAACACAGGCGAGCCTGTTAAATTTATCAGGGAGTTTGTGGGCCTAATCCGCTCTAAAGTCCATTAGCAAGCGTGTGGATAAATATTTATTTGATTGGCTTACATCCAGACGTCCTTTTGTGGGTCAGTTTTGGTGTTTGTGGTGAAGTAATTTAACAGATAAGCTTGGAAAGACATATTTCAGTCTACTTGCAGGGCCAATAAAATATGTTTCAGACTGTGTTTTACAATAGCATTCCAGCAGACATTCTCAATGTTAATCATTCTTGGATAAAGACAACAAAAACTTAGCAAATATAAATCATAATAAATCTTCACATCAAAGTATTATCGATCATTTAGGTTCCGAGCGAACTTCAGGGTAATCTGCTTAATAAATCAAAATTCCATCCTACATCCTATTGCATCCTGCGACCTAAGCCCGCCCAAAACCTCCACAAAACAAAGACGTAAAACAGATTCAAGTTTAATTCTAAATTGAATCTACCGAATGAATACAGCTCCCTTCGCTTTTGTTCCCGAATGCGGTTAATCTTTTACTCAACCTACACACAAAAAACGGAAGTAAATGTGTGTGTGAGTGTCTTTCACTTCCGAGAATTCCGAATCTAGCAGCAAAAAAGTACATAAAGCAAGAGCATAAGAAGTAACAAACTGCCTCAAGAGTTCTGTAAACATTCAAACTCCAATAAAAAAAAGACGTAACCGCGTTTTCCGCGTCATGGGCGAAGATTTACCCATCCATTCCAAGGTCTCTCTAGCAGGAGCAGAGAGGCTCTAAAGAGACAATTCTGAAGCTGTCAAGAGACATGACCCCACAAAGATAGCGGTAGTAGTAACACCACGTACAAACACTGCCGACTCGGTAGACACACTGTCGGATTTCGTTTCAGTATTCTACGCGTACCAGCCAATTCCGGGAAGATGTTAAATCCAACTCGCTTCCACTCGCATCAGAATGATACACCGGTAAAGATTAAGGGTATGTATGCTAATATTCTTCAAAGTTACAGCGGTTTGGGAGACTGTTGCTTTTTTTTGTTTATGTCATTTCTAATTCCAATTTTGCGACTCCGCTTTGTGGTTACGCCGCGATCAAGGCGAGAAAAACAAAAGGTGACAGGACGCGACACAAGTTGCTGGGCGAGCGGCGAACAATCCAAGAAATTTCTTAATTCCCTCGTTTACCCGCGAACGGGCGCATTTGT
>SIXB01001191.1:0-44724 GCA_007018985.1 Anopheles bwambae | reverse complement strand
CCCAGCACCCCCCTTGTGCCCTTTGCCATCCTCTCTCATCCCACCCGGATCTCACTAAGGAACAAGTGTCACTGATCCTGCAACCGCATCTCGCTTCCACCGTCAAACAGGGGAATGTGGGGTGGATTTCAGGTTTAATGGTTTCTGACTGAATTGCGATGCACGCGCCACGCCTAATTAATGAGCAAATAACAATTCACTCCAAGGCAGCCACCGCCGCCGCTACCCTGCCTAGACAGCAGGGTGTGTGTGTGTGTGTCTGCAAGGTCGGTTTTTAAAGAGCCCTTGCTTTAGAGAGAAGCACAGCGAGAAAGCACCCCGGAGATGTGTTATTACTTGGTTTTGCCTCTAACTGTTCAGAATCGGAGGTACGAAACGGATCCACCGTAAACTACTGAGACATGAAACCAGAGGATAGGAGGGGGTTTTAAAAAGCAAATTGCACACACACACACACACGCGAGATGGCCGCAGGCAACAGCCATCAGAAACGTGCACGCGCCGCCACCACTAGTTTCATTTACTTTTCGGTCCAATTAATCGATAATTGGAGACGACAGTGAATTACATGCCTGTGGCTCTCGTGTCTCATCCCCGATGGCACCAGAACCGGAACAGAAAGGGGGAGGGCAACAAAAAACAAAACAAAAAAAGAAAAGGATCTTTGCTGGGTCTTGATTAGGGCAGGGCAGCGAATGAATGGGGGGAGTCATCGCTAGTTAAGCTGGAAGTAACAACCTGCTCAACCTCATCACCTCGTACTAGCACCATTTCGACTCGACAACAAATTTTACACCCAATCCTCTCTGTCTCCCTGTTTTTTTTTACTTAACTGAAGCAAAACAACACACTTCCGGCAACAGGTCTGGGAGGGGGGAAATACTGAGCCGGCTGGAAGAGCCGACGGCGGCGGCGCGTTCAGTTGTACGCTTAATTCAATTCAATTAGCGACTAATTAGTTCCACGTGGTGTGGTGTGTGTCCAATACGGTTGGAGAGCCGTTGGACACAGTTTTCCTTCGGCATGCCACCGGAGGAGGGCAGCGACTTACTCGCCTGTATGTGTGTGTGTGTTTTGCGTCGCTGATTTTCCTTACGGCAGCCGGGCCCGTACCCGTACCGAGACATAGCCCTTCTTGTTGGCCATCTCGGCAAACCACAGAGCGCGCGCCCGCGCTCGATGTAGTCGGTGTGTGTGACGGACGAAACTCGCCACCTACTCGGCGAAAAGGTAGTTGGCTACTGTTTTCCCTTTGCCTTTCCGTGCCCTCCTTTTCCTCCCGGGGGGCTTTATAGCCGACCGGAAGTGGTCATAGTTCGATTAGCTTTGGATGCGCATCAGTAAGCATGGGGCGTGCGCGCGCGCTCTGGTTGTAAAACAGACCCCCCCTCCCCCCTGGCGGCCCCGACCGATCGAGACACAACACAAAACAAAGCGAAGGAGTGTTTAGGCGGGGCCTGGGGGGGAAGCGCGCGTAATTGTGTACGGAATTTCTCCTTGAAAATGAATTCGACATCAAAAACAGGCAATTAAATTTTTAGGGCTCGCTGGTGGGGGAGAGCGAGCTCGTTAAAACATGACAGCAAATGGGCAATACACGTCAACTGATATGAAACATTAAAGGTGAAATATGCAACCGTTAGGCGTGTTTACAGTGTGTCGCCTGGGCACCTTTCAGTGTGTGTTTGTTAAGTCGTTGTTTGCATTAATAATGGTGATGTTATCCGATTGATCATTGATCGTATGACTCTTAACTGACTCGTTGTAGAAGAATAAAGCTTATTAGATATGGCATAAATTAAAGACAAGGTTTTGATGATCTACTCGATGTTACCCATATCATGCATCGTTTACCGAATACTTTTAACGTACAGCATAATGTCCAGAAAAGCTACAAATGCCCCTTCCTCAAGCGAGAAACGGAAAAACGCTACATCACTAGCGTCCGTAACAGAACCGCATCATCATAATGCTCCCGGGTGGCAAAGCAATCAAATGATTAGCACTCCTTCTCGTCAAGAAAGCAACGTCACAGCGCTTGATGTAAAGGTACTGGTACAGCTGCAGGATGCGTGCCAAAATTCTTATCCCAAGGATAATGCCATTGCGGACCTCTCTCACCATTCGTAGACATTGTAAGGGAAAATAAATCAGAAACTTCAACCAATCTTTAATGTGGTGCTGGACAGAATGTACACACACAAACACATCTACACACAAAACTCATGACTGCTTCCGGTTCTGGGGCCCTTAAATGACCATTGCAAAAGTACTGTGGAGTGGATAGTAATGGTCTTTCCGCTTCACTGGAAAGTCATTCGAGGAGGCTTATAAAGAAGCTATTACTATTACTTGCGATGGCAAATACACTTTACAGAGTGTTGGAGAGTAAGAAAAACAGAGGAAAAGTAAAAGATGAGAACCTTTTTACTTCTTGACACATATTTCCCTATCTGCCACCAATTCAGGATCCTCAACTGTACCCTGTGTTCAACTATCCAAGATGCACTGGAGAGACGACAAACTCTTAGAATCAAACCACTCACAGCTTTTACTGTACCTTCAACGATATTAGCATGTGATTTTCAGCATAAATAATCAGTTTTTGCTGGAAATAGCTAAATCCTAATTGATTGGTCGTTGGATTGGAAATTGTACAACGACCAACTTTGATCGATCGATTATTCTTCAAATTCCGACGATCATTTTTAAGCTTTAGCTCTTAATATGTCTTATCGTATAGCAACTGACTATATCATACCAGGCGGCTTTCACATAGTAGGAACATGACTAGATTGAGAAATAATTTCATTACTTTAACCCGGAAACCTCACTCCACTGCAACACATTTTAGCAGTCATTTAAATTTCATCATTAAGTGGAATGCAATCCTTTTAAAATGTCAGCCAAATTCCGATCCTAAATTGACCTCCACCACTTCTGTGAAGTAAGTAAGGTTGTTTGCCACTTAAGAGACTCTTCGAAATACGCCTAATTAACAATTTAAGCACTGTACAGTTGTCCAGCGATTTTCTGAATGGAGCTGCTACGGAGGCAACTAACGCTGACCCACATTCCGGCAGCAGTACCCCCCCTTTTCGTGGAAGAAAGATCCGATAGGCGATAGTATCAAGTTCTTGCCCTTCCGGGACACAACTGATGGCACATAAATGTACTCTTCTCCACCCGCCTGCCTTGAAAGATGAGGACACTTTCCGTTAGCGGTATGATTTTTTTCTTTTTCGGAAAAGGATCCCAAAAACGAAGAAAAAGGGTACCCAGATATTATATTTTCTAACATTTTTGCACGAAACGATACGCAACAAAAAACGGACAGCCTGCTCTATTGCATCTTCACCACAAGCCGGTGTCACACACACACCCACACATACGCACACCTGTTACCCACGCGTGGTTAGCGAGAGAAGCTTTTCCGAGCAATTGTCTTAGAAAAGGAAAAACTCCCCAGACGGTGTACGATTCACTTTTGGAACCTTTTTCATCCCTCTACGCATGTGAGATGGAAAAAGCTAAATCCTTGTACCAAAAAAAAGAGAAACAAAGAAAGTGAAATCATAGCTCGGTCCCTAGTTTCGGTCACATACAGGCCGTAAATCCAGATTTAATGCAAACTGCCATCGAAAAATGAAGGTTGCTCCCGTGTTGTGTGGATCTGGGGGGACCTTTATTCTCGGGATTGTGCAAAATCTTGCAACTGGGAAAACGAATTCTTCCTCCCCCACATGTCACCGAAGTGCGAAAAGGATGTAACAGTCTCTACCTTTTTTTTGCTAGTACACACCTACGGCAATTTCTGCGAGTTGATCCTTGTTGCTTGCGGCGGAAGCGCTGGCAAAAAGAAAGATGTCACAAGCGCCCGGCGGTCTCTGGACGCGGAAGTTGCGTTCACCACACACACATACCGGTAACCGTAATAAATTTCGATTCAATTACGGGCACGAATAAATAATAGCAGATTGCGTGCGTGGTACAGGTTTTCCCTTGGTGTTTGTAGTGACTTGTACCCGGCCGGCAACGAGTGTGAGTGCGTATCTTACTTTTGAATGAAGAACCCAAAGCTTCCGCTGTTTGTTGTGAATGGAATAAGTGCGTAGTATGATCCTCGCGTGCTTGAATTAAGACGTTTGCCCAGTAAATTGAAGCTCCCAATGTTCGTAGTCAGACATTATAAGGACTTAATTTAATTAAACAAGGTTCCATTTTAATACAATATGTAACAAGACACAGAATTATGCTGAGCATAATTGAATCTTACCATCAATCGCAATCTTATTTCTTTTGATATACCTAAACACATAAATTCAATGGAATTTCCCTGTGTCACCGCGAGACGCTTTAGGGTTTTGCATAAAATGTTTTCCAACAAATTAGCTGTTGCTACCCCTTTGCCATGGTACCCGACGACCTCACCGACAAGCTTCGCTTCAGCAAAACGATTTTCCTTCATTCTCAAAACCCAACATTTTCCCCGCCCCAACGTGGCCTTTTCTGTGTGTCGCGGGGTTGCAACTGATGAAGATTTACGGGCTTTCAGAACGCTTTTTACACACTGAATCCTGCTAAAGTTGTTATTGTTTGCGTTGCCGTTTTGTTTCGCGAAGTTTGGCGCGTCCCCCCCGCATTAATAAAAAAAAAATAGTACAAAAAAAAGCAAATGCGCGACGCCGAAAAACGATTTATCGCCGACAAAACACACAACACCCATCATATGTAATTACGGAAAGTGTAATCGGTGGTTCGTACGGTTCTAGCTTGTTTCGGCCACATTCGGAAAGGGTTGGTGGGTTTGTGGGGGGAAAAAACACAAGTACAAACAAGGGAAAAACACAACAGATAGCGCACCCACGACACGATCAGCCCCTGCGTACATGAGAGCTCGTTGCATGATCGCATAAATGTAATCCTTCTAATGCGTCAAAGTCACGGAGCGAAACAGAAAAACAGGGACAAACGACAGGGCTTACCACCTTCCTGTACCCTTGTTGTGTGCGTGTCAGATCGGTCGACTACGTATGATGACTTTTTTTCTCCCTTAATTCTAATCCTGCCTGTAGCCGGGAGTGAAAATAAAGGCGACAGATGCAACTGGTACACTGCACAAGCCCCACGGAAAGGCGACAGGAGGTTTCGAATCCTAAATACTGTTCGTTCGCTTTTTTTGGATCTCTGTTTGGATTAGTTTGAAAATTGTTCACACACCATCATCATCATCATCCTCTTCACCCGGCCACAACCGGCCGGCCAAGGGTGCCCGCGTCGTCGCGTCGGGTCGAAAAGGTTCGTGATTTACTGCAGTTGGATGATTTATGGTTACACTTTTCTGCGGTAGCAATGGCATAATATGGATCCTCGCTTTTCCCTCTACCCCCAATTTATCGAGAATACTCGTGTGTGTGTGTGTGTGTGTGTATGTGCTGAGATTAAACTTTATCAAAGGGGAGGAAAAAGCCGAGGATAAAATGGATAGGAATTGAACAAAAAAAAAAAAGCAGAAAAAACGCCCAAACCGACACACGAAGGAAGCGTTTCCTAATTTGAGAAAATTGTTTTCCGTTCGCTTGTGGCGCAGGAACGCCTGGAAGGAAAATTACGGTTGATTTTGCATCCATCCGCACCCTGCAATCAGCGCTCTACCGCACGGCCGTGGTGCATTTTATTCGAGCCACAATTATTAGCTTTACAGTTGTGGGGGGAAGAAACGATGAAATTGCATGTTTTAGTGCACAAAGCGCACACAGGCACAGAGGTGCGCGAAGGCGAAGAAAAGCAGGACGTCTGCTGGGCAGGAAATTGTTTGTTTTCCACGGTTGTACTACTAATTGTTCCGCAAGTTGGTTAAATTTGTTTGTTACTACAACGCGGTAAGATCCATTAAAAAAGGGTTTTTGTTTTAAGTGAGCTTTGTGTTTTTGCAGAGAGTTGATTGAGGTACATAATTATCTGCCGGCAAAAGTTTGATTAAATTAATTGCAGGAAGGTCTGTGCCCTCACCAGCTGCCGAGAAGTCTGAGAAGGATTCGGATCTCCAATTCAAACGACGTTTGTTTCTTGCCTCTCTAGACAAGCCGAATAATATATTCCACCTCTCACCGGGGAACACTCCAAAAATGGACAACAACATTTTGATAAATCCCAGATAAAGTGCCATTTACCTTTCGGCGCTGACGGAACAGCATTTGGAGCGCACAAGCAGTTGGATTTGGAGTTTCAGGCTTTTTTTTGTGTGTGTGCATGCAACATTTTTGCTACAAAGCAAAAAATAAAAATAAACGAAACAAGCTCAAATAGACCTGGCCTGAATCTGAAAGTGTTGTCACGGCAAATACTGAGTGGTACAAGCAGGGAAATAAAATAAACAAGATAACAGATCTACTACTACCTAGCGCCGGAATGGCTTTGGCCCGTTTTGGAGACATCATGGGACTTCTGGAGATCTTCTGCTGCGTTGGGTGTCGGGGTCGCACGCTGCATCCCAAATACGAGAGACACCCTCCTGCAGCGAACGTCATATCCCGGGTGTTGAGACTTGTCGTGTGGCGCAGTGAAAGACTCTCCAGGCGCACCAATATATCATTCCACGCGTTGCACACGCCACGCGCCATGGCGCTGTGTGGAAATGGAGTGATTTATAAAAAAAAACAGCGCACACACACACACACACAATAAACAAGCAAAAAGACGTATGTGGGGAAAGCCCGAGACCTTGTCCGCCCACCTCCGCCTGATGTGATCTTCAGCAATGAAGCCTTTTTCCCTGAAGGTCCCCAGAAGTGTCCACTAAACCACTTGAGCGTGGAAGTGCTAGTGGAGTGTGAAAGCCCACCAGCAAGAAGGGTGAACACAGCAACTGTGACCGGCGACAGACGACAGGCGACAGGCGAAGACGTCCACGAAGATGGCCGGTATATACAGCGTCAAGCGACAACGATTGGGAATTTATAGGCGATTAATGATTTATTTTTCCACATTAAAAGCTGGAACAACTACACCCCCTGGCGAGAGGGGGGGGGGGGGGGGGGGGGGGGAGTAGTGTAGTGGAGGAGTCGGTCTCGCTGGCTCGGACGGCACACACATAAATAACTTGTGTGCGGACAGCGGGGCGAGCGAAAACGCTGCAAATGTATATATTTAACTTGGACGTCGGACAAGTATATTTCCTCCAATTGATACAGATGCGATTATAAAGACGCGCGTGTGAGTTCCGTACCCAGCCCAAGGGGCTTTTGACCGTTTGATCAACGGGTTTCTTTGCCAATAGGAGGGGGAGGAGGTTTTGTGCCACCATCGCCACCACCGCCACGCCAACACACACACACACACACACACAGCGGTGGGGGAACAAACAACGAACCGGAATGAAAGATGCAGTTCCGTCCGGTTGGGTCCAAATTGCATTGCGGAGATAAAAGAAAAAAGACACACTAGAACGGTCACAAGCGTACACACACAAGCAGTTCCGTTTCTTTGCCGCTCTGGCCAAGAAAATGTACGACACAGAAAAGCTTCTTCAGCGCTGGAAGCAGAAGCCGGAGATGAGGGAAAAGGCATTAACTTCTGATACAATTTATCAGTTTTAATGCTCGCTTAATGGCATTCTTTTGTGTATAAATTTCATAAATAACCTCCATGGACTAGAGAACCCGCCTGGTCTCACTGTGTTTGCTGCTCCCGCTGCAGCCGAGGAGTTGTTGTCCGAGCATTGGGAGGGGACGCATTTTATTGTATAAACGATTGTTTCGTGACCAACAACTGCCCACTGCTGGCGGGAGAGGATTGGCGCTGTTGTGTTGTGTCCAAAAACGAAAGGAGAAAAATAACGAAAACACAAAAAAAAACATATATGATGGGTGTCTCTAGCTGACCGTAAGCTGACAGACCCGGACATTTGCGAACAAGTGGCCTAGGTAGCCAGAAGGGCGCACCAACAGCAGCAAGCCTCAAGGATAAAGCATTACGGAGGCAACGCTTCATTAAGGATGCACACCTCGCAATGGGTAAATACGTTTCCCTGCCGGCCACTACCAACCAAACCCCGCTGCAGCTGGACCTACCGAGCTAAGGACGCCGCACACGCGGGACAGGCCGGACACAGCAAAACCTGTGCCAGAAAGCGTACGTCGTACGACTGTGAGCAGCATGGAAATGGAGTAGTAGGCGCCACCGCCGCCACTGCGCTGTACGCCAAACGATGAAATGATAAAAATCCTCCCAACATGTTTAATGGCGAATAAAGCTGGCAAGGCGCACAAGGATAAGCGATTTATCTTCCGGACGACAGTCGCCACACTCTCGCCAATCGTGCAAAACGTGGCGTGTGTGTATGCGATGACAGGGAAAACGGATACCGGATATCGTGCCGAGCAAGAAGCGCGTTTGCACACACTACTAGCTAGGTACTTGCGGCCCAGATGTGTTGAGGAATTCAGAAGCTTCATATAGAAAGCATCACATTATTCTTCAATAAATTGGTCTATTTTATGATGCGACGAAATGGTTGTGAATTAAAATTAACATTAGCCTTGTATGCTCTGTTTGCTCTTCTGTTTAAGTTTTTACCTTTTTTGTTGTTTCCAAACTGCGAGCTTGATGTTTGTAATTTGTTGTCATTCTATCGTTCCTATTTCAACACTTTTTTTAAAATTTAGCTCCAAAATACATGGTTAAATTAGTTTAGAAATTTTATCTTTTCATTTCAATCATATTGGTGGATTTTGGGTTTATACATTAATATTTCGAATATGAATTCAAATAAGAAAACACATATGAATTAGAAGGAACTAAACCATAGGATATAGATAAAACTACTTGACTAATTTGGACTGCATGAAATGAACTGCTCGAACTACAAGAATGAACTTTGTAATGTATTATGTAATGAACTATGGGACAAACGAATAATCAGTTTCAAACAGACCGGCGATTAAGATGCACTCTTCTTATCAGATTTATACTAAGCCAATATCACAACCCAACACTTTAGTGAATATATTTCACACATATTAAGATAGGAGATGAATTGAAATAAAGGAACTCTCCATGCATTGCCTGCTATTACTTTTAAGTGGCATTATTATGAATCAATCACCAATAATAACTGTGTGATCCTCTGATCGATTCCCATTTCTAGTCCCAAGTAACGTATCAATAAGGAAACGTATCCTAACGCAAGTTGGCGCCTTCGCTTACAACTTACAAACTCCACTCGACTCTGTTGCTATAATTAAGTTTCCAACGTAAATGTCGACCAAGATGGCGGGGTAAAAAGAAGCAAAAGTAAAAGCAAAAAAACAAACACATGAAAAACGCTACGAAAAGTGCAAACAAACATTCAAGCCAAGACGAACTAATTCAATTAGATTCGTTCGTTGCTGGCGCTTGCCGGGAGGCAGCCAAAGACAACCCACTACTTGACGATGAACGGGGGGGAAGAGATGCCATCCTTCTCTCTATTCCTCCCGTCCACTATGGAGCACAATCCTTTCCTTCGTTCACCATGGCCAGAGCGTAAAATGTGCAACACGCACAGCGAGACGGTGCCTGACTGTTCCCACCGAGCCGGGTGGTTTCCTACTGTGCAACTCATCCATTTTATTGCATTTCTATCGCTCGATAGTGACCCCTCACCTTCTTCTGTCTGTCACACGACCACCTGATGGTCGTTCTGCTTCTCTTCCAACGACTCGCGACGACTTTCTTAAACTGATAAAAAGTGGCATAACATAAATAACATTTTGGGGGTAAAGTGTCCCCGCGGGGTGCCGCCGGCGGTACTTATCAATAAATTGATGGTCAATTAATGCACCGTAGGTGGTTGGCGTCGGTCCTCTCAAGTTCCTTGTGGTTGAGCGAGAAGGGTAGAAAAGTGTCCTTCTGGTTCATCGAAGCAGCAATCGCGAACGGTAAAGGGAGGAGCCATCCCAAAATATGAGAGAAGAGTGGAAAAATCGAACCAAGAATGTAAAGGGAATATTGAACCGTTAGCCCCACACAAGTCTGACCAGTTGAGCAGACCCAACAGTGTAACAGGTCCTTGGGAGACGGCGGGTTCATCGATGAGCGTTCGTCTGGGGATCATTACTGTCCAATTACTTTACCCGGCATCGGGAGCAGTTCGGGCACAGCATAATGAGCGTGATTTCTCATTGTGACGGCGGTATCGGTTGGCTCTTTAAAATGATTTGGTGTATTTAATGGCTTCCCTCGTTTGATTTAATTTTTTGGTGAAATTTAATGAAAAAACATGGGATTAAATAAATTATATGTCTTAAATGGTTTCAGTAAATCTAGATATTTCTTGTACCAAGAGTAGCATTTGACACAAAAGCATAGATAAAAGCACTAGAATAAGTTAAAATCTCAACAAGAAGGAACTAAATGCTACTTCAAAATAAAGAAACCAACACAATAACAATATAGTACGCTTATCAAACGCGATATAAATAAGGCTTACTACAAACTGGTGTTCTGGAAATATTGCATCCGAAGCACTAATCCTTATTAAAGGAATAACAAAATATAAGCATGTTGTATGTGACATTTGCAGACTCCAAGACCCCGAATCTTGTCTCCTTCTGTCATTCACTCAATGTCTGCTAATAAAGATATCACCAGAAAAAGTACGAAGAACTAACGATTGTCATCCATTCCGGGATAAAGATAAAAGCTAACGTTAACAGTACGTGCGCGTATAAACAACGGTGTTACCAGCGATCATTTACGCTCCACAATTTTTACCCTTCGTCAGTCTCCGTTGCTTTATTTACTTTTGTTACCAACAAACGAGCGGGCCACAAAAATATCTCTTCCCTCAAACCGGACAACCAGAACACCAAAAACGTTGATTGTCCTTGCAGCAAACTTCAAATATATTGCTGAGTTAAAAAAAAAACGCACACTCACACACACACCAACAGTTCCGCTCAAAAATAACTGCCACAACGTGTGTGTGTGCCAGCTTCGGGCGAAGAAAGGTACGCCACATTTCTCCGGCCACGCGGTCGTTTGGGCACTTAAATTATTTCCCAAAGCCCTTAATCCGTGACAATAACCGGAAGTACGGACATTAATGCTTTTAAGATGTTCTTGTGATTCTTGCTCTTTTGCACTGGGTGGCGCGCGCAGATGCTTTTACTCCTTTTTTTGTGTCGTTGGTAATTTCACTTCACGCTCAATATTACCAGTCTCACGATATCATCACGTTTTTGGGTTCTGGTGTTGTAGCAACTGCAGCAGCGAGTCGGAAAGAGTCCCCCGTCTGGGGTGATTTTTGTGCCGGTCAGCTAAAGTTTGGCAATGATCTTATCCGATTTTTTTGTTGTTGCTTGTGTAGATGTTGCTTCTCTTCATTGAAATCCCGCTCCAGTTGCACATCCTTTGAACAAGGGAATGCGACAACTCTGGTGGTACATTGACACACGAACAAACGCGACGAACAAATTGAGTCAGCAAGGATGACGAACGAGTGAGTCGCAATTGGAGTTGGCGGAAGCGAGAGAGTAGAGCGGTGGATATTGCTTGTAAAAAATCCCCAACATACACTCATAGATGATACCAACCAACAACAAAAAAAGGAAAGCAAAGATAGAAAAATACCCAATGCAATACACAACATGTACTTTTTCTCCTCACGTTGGCAACCCTCTCGCCTGTGTGTGTGCCCCCATATCGTGACTTGAATCGAAGCCAAATTCTTATGAAAGAGTTTTCATGTCGCTCGCTTATTATCCTCCGGCCACACACACACACACACACCATGTCCTCGAGAAAAGAGGGTATTTATTTTTTGTCTGCACCTCTTCCGCTGTAAGGATTTTTCATTCACCCACCCAAAGATTTCCCCCCCCCTCGGACGCTGGCAAGCAATTGCTTATAGCCCGCGCGCCGGTTTTTGCTCCAGTTTTTATTTCTTTATTTATACAATCCACACACCATCATTCCCAGTGCCGAATGGGAATGGGACGGGATGCACCATGATGCTGCGCTATTGCGAACGACACATTGATATTATCTGCCCCGTTCTACCGTGGTCTGCCCATCTCACGTGGGGTCGGTGGTGTGTACCAGCGCGAAAGCAGTTTGCAGCTGATCAGTTGTGTGTTTGTGTGGATGTTTTGATTGCATACCTCCCCGTTTTTGGCGTATGGCGCACGATGGGAATTTCCTTCCGCAATTTACTTGCTAGGGCCACGCATATTGCATCGTTGTTGTAAGCTCTACACAGCCATTACCGTGATCCGCGTTCAATTTGCTAAATGCGTTGAGCCTTGGAGCGTTTGTTTGGGATTGCTTTTGAAGGGGGGTGCAATTATGGCAAGGTTTGTTTTGGTCGATTCGTCGATTTTAGTGTTGATTTTATTACACTATTTTATAGATACACTACTAGCAAAAGGTACTAACGAGTTCAAAGGACATCTCAAATGTGTAGGATAGTACCATTAAACGATACAAAATACACATCTAAGGATCCAAATCTGGCATTAGTTATAGCTTAAGGGGAATTTAAGCTGTACATAGCAGTAAGAGATTCATTTCCATAATTGTTCATCACCATAATTTTTGAAAAATTAGAATCAAGCATATAGCAACATTTCACAAATTCTTATTGCGTGACCACTACGATGATGTAATAAATAGTTCCAACAGGACTTTTGGATTGGAACGTAAAATGACGAATGAATTTAATGATCCTATGTGTAAAAAAATAACATTTGTTAGTTAGTGTAACGTTCGTTCTAAATTAGAGTCTCTTCTGCAGTGTGGTGTCTTAATGCAGATTGCTGGATAAAACGGATTGAAAAAGTTTAATAAAATATGACTCGACATGCTATACGACTTCTAAGATGGCCGAACAGTTTGGAGATTTCCTATAAATCGAGGTGCTTGCCACTAGGACTAGAAAGCTTAGAAAATCGTCAGGCAAAGACGAAAGTTATTTTTATGAGCATATTCTTCAAAACAAAACAGCTTCGTCTCGATAAGGTCCTTCGTTTTTCGATGGTATGAGCGTCTACTAGCATTAGTTTAGCATTTAATATATTATTGTATTTTATATCTATCTTTTGTTGAGCAGAACGCGGTGAACAAGTATATACAAATAAATAAAATAATAAACATTTTCAAGCTGTTCACAAATGGTTTGTGATGGATTTGAATACTACATTTAAAAGTATCAAATTAAAGTGTTATTAATCATTCTTTTAACCTTTTGCTTCAGCAAAAACAAAAACAAAAAATTAACCTTGAGCTAACCTGATACATCCTGCGACAAATCGACTTTTTTTTTAATTTTATCAGGTTGAAATAATCTAGAGTATAGATCTGCTAAATAATCTAGACTAAAACGTTTCGTGTGTGGATTTATATGTAATGTTATTTTCAACCGCCAATTGTCAAACTCCGTATGGGAAGCTGGCTAGTATCGCACAACACCCTGTTGTATCCAACAGCAAAACGAACAGCGTACGGAATCCAACAGCAAAACGAACAGCGTACGGAATAATTCAAATTGTTAACATTCTTACGGAGTTTAATAGTTTTGTCTCTAGCTGATGAGAAGCATGATACGATGCAAAATGTAAACGAAACACACATTCTCATATCCTTGCAAAACAAAATGAGGTCCTTGCATCGTCCAGTAAATAATGTTCTCCTTTACACACACACACCCATCACCCTTCTTCTTTGCTGCATCAAAACCTAATCCCCCCCTGTGGTACCCCCCGGCGGGGCTGCATATAATTTATGTTTTCCTACAACATTCTTACACGGGGCACTTACATGTCGAAGGCAGTCGACAGTGGTAAAAAAAAAGAGTTGCGCGAAAAAAAAGAGATTATAATAACACTGTAACGCAGCAAACAAATCGAGGGGGGGCCGTCCGTTTTTCTCAAAGCCTGAAAAACCGGGTCACCATCGTACCCGCCGTCCAGCCGTCCCAAAACGGACCGGGAACGATTTTTCCGGAACGAAAAATGGAACGCTGCTGCCGGTATGGGGAAAAACGGCAGGCCAGTAAATTGTCTACTGCAGCCTGTAATTCAAACCGTTGTCAACAGGGCCACACACCGGAACTACGGTATAAAATTTCACACACATACACACACACACTGAAAGTGGCAGTTAGTTTACCGCCATCCTTTGGTATCGTTCACTTGACAAACATAAGTAAAAAAGCACTTGGTCCAACTCGATGCTTTAGCGTCGCTTTACGCCGGAAAGCCTTGCTTAATCGTAATCACCAGTTCAGCCGTATAGATGAAAACCCTTATACGCGTGTAAGTAATTAGAAAATCAAACTTGTACATTTTGCTGTCCCAAAACTAATCGCCTACGGTACACACACACACACGCACAGACATTCCACAGGAAGGGTGCACCTTTTTAAAAATAAAATTCAACATCAAACGCCAAATGCCCCCAAAATCTATTTCGGTTCCAAGTACAGCTCATTCAACTGAACCAACTGTCCCCCACGATACCACTACTGTTTGACATTCCTCGTCGAAATGGAGGGGGAGGGGGCAGTGATGGAGCATAAATCTTTGGCGCCACACAATCCGCCTCCGCTCGGTCCGCTCAATTTACACGACACTAACGGTGTTGTCGGTCGGTCGGCTGCTCGAATCCGTTCCGTTGCTATGGTAAAATAAAATAAATCTCATCCTAAACAACATTAGCTCGACGATACCGTCGTCTGCCTTCTCTTACGCCCAAATCCCCCCAAACGGAACAGGGATAGAATCCTTCAAAAGACTGCCAATTCTCAATGATGTCGCCGAAACGGCTTTATCCCACCACGGGCGATGGTTGCTTGGGTGTCGCCGAAACGGCTTGACTTCGATAAAGTATCAAGGGCGGGCCATTTTTGCGGGGCTCATTACACATGACAAGGGAGGGATAGAGAGGCAGGGGGGGGGGCAAAGTGTGGTACAAATGGTACAAGCAATTAATTTCGAATGGGAGGGAGAGAGCAGCGATTGTGATAAGTTTATTTCCGGACCGATCATCTTCTTGTGCCCACGACTACTGCTACAAAGCACACACAGAAACACACACACAGCACCTGTTGCCTTGTTGGGGGGTAGTAGTTGCTCTGTGCTTAAATCACGCTGAGTTTGTTGGTTTTTTTTAGGCGAATTAAACCCTTTTTGTCCACAGGATAAGGGACACGTTGTTGAACGGCACCAGTGTGTGTGTGGAGATGAAAATAAATACTAAATTCAACAACCGCAGACTCTTGGGAGGGGACAATGATCGCGTACGCGTTGAGCTGTTGAGCACCCAGGCAAAAGCTGAGGCGTGGGGTGGGTTTGTTGTTTGTTGTTCGCGTGTGTTTCACGCCCGCGTGACTGTGGCCTGCGGTTGCCAAAAGTGCTCCCACCACAGCCGGTGTTATTTTCATTCGCGTCGATCACGAGAGCCCGCTGCTACGTGTGTCTGCTAGCTGCCCTTTTGGCCCCCGTGCGCGACAATAGATCGCAACAGGCAGAGATCGGTTTGCTCGTCAGTGTGATCCTTCGATTGGTGAGCAGCGGCAGCAGCACGCCCTCTGAATTTGTGTGTTTTTTCCCTTCTATTCCCCCAACAGAAACGGAACGAGTGCGCCAAGTGTGAAAGTATTTAGGGTGGCGTGATCATGCTCGTCGTCACACGCATCGCCTTTTTAAGCGAGTAAATATTTCATTGATGAGCAGCATCGTCGTACTATACACTCTACTCATCCGCAGACAGTTCGACCACACCACAGAAAAAAGGGATGCTGTCGCTGTATTTTTTTGCGTAGTTTTGGGGGCTTAAAATGCAAAAAGTTATATTTATAGCACGCGCTATCATAAACCACAACCCACGACTTCTTTGCGGTCAGCACAAACAGCTAATTTCCAATGTACTTAGAACAAACGGAACGGAGTGATTTGTGATGCGCTTTTGGCACCCGCTTTTGCTCCAAACGTACTTCAAAGAAAGCAACTACAACACCCACCCCGCCCTCCATTCCGTCCCTCTTGGAACTCTTTCAAAATCATACCTCCCCTGCCTCCTCCACCCATTGGCAGGCAGGTATGAATAATGCAAAACTGATTGCAACTTTCGTCGCGCGGGCGCCACCATCGCCCGCTCAAAAACGCAGCACGAAAGTGTATCGCGCCGGTACAAACAAGATTTGGAAAACAACTAATACTGTGTGTGTGTATGTGTTTGCACTTAGCGTACACTTTCCCCACCTGCTTCTCCCACATTCGTCTGCTTCACCCCGCGGCGATGTTGAGGTAGCAAATACACGATTTGTTTCTGTTTTTCCCGTTCGTTTCGATTTGTTTCCATGACGCAAATGGTGCATTTCCGTGAGTTAGAATCTTGTTTTTAACGCATAAATCGAGCGGGCGCGCAGCGGCGGGATGGGGTTGAAGGCGGTGAGGGGAGGGGCTTGCTTGCTTGGAGGATGAGGCCATTTCGATTGGCGTGTTTCAATTCGAACCGCGTTCGGCTCGCTGCTGCTGTGGACCCACATATTTATCGGTGTTTCGTGGATTTGGATGTTTTTGTTGTATGATGCTGCGGTTGTTTTGTGAATTGCATGGGAAAATATGCATTTTTGGCGAGTGATTCTATATTTAATAGACAATAAATATAGTTTTGCAACTCTTTGGGT
The DNA here is from genome assembly GCA_007018985.1 of Anopheles bwambae. Classification (NCBI taxonomy): domain Eukaryota; kingdom Metazoa; phylum Arthropoda; class Insecta; order Diptera; family Culicidae; genus Anopheles; species Anopheles bwambae. The sequence continues at coordinate 28,055 of SIXB01001191.1, read as the reverse complement.
TTTTTGTGGGACACTTTATTGACTCTTTCTCAAGTGAAATGAACTTAATGTAATGGGAATAGGACTCTATAGCATCCTTGTTCAACAAATCTAATTGGAATTTCCAACGAGCCAGTCCAAAAAAGGTGCCACAGAGTTGAATTATTCACATATGAAATTCACTTCTCATTAGAAAGAGTCAAGGAAGTGTCCCACAACTATGAGAACCGCTGGAAAACTCTATAAAACCTTAAGTAATATTTTTTTTTATTATTTCTACAGCTGACATATATCACGTTAAAAGCTGTAAAAGATACACCTTCACTAAAATCAAAGCCTAAACTTTAACAGACGACTTAATGTGGCGTGCAAATTACCACATTTGCTCTTAATGTAAAATACGAATCCGAGAGAATTGAAAACAATAGTTTTTGTTTTTTTATGTAATTTTTTATAAATGTCAACGTCTTGAATATTGCTAAATCTTAATTAGCGACTGACGGCTGGTGGTCTTAGCTAGTTTTTGATACACATAACCGGAACAGACCTGGCATGAATGATGTTTAATTTTTATATTTAGCGATGATTTGATATGTCTTATGAAGATTTCATATTCAATATGTTAAACATTTTTATAAGTAATACTTGTACAGTCTATAGAGCATAACTGAATTAAATTGACAGGACCTCAAGTGCAGCAAGCTCTACTTAATTGCTTGTGCATTAAAAAATATCAATACCCCAATAAAGAAAACATAAAATTAAAAGCTAAATCCATACATACATCCTTTACGTCAGCTCAATATCATAAAAAAATCCACTTCCAAAATGAAACTGTCAAGAAAAATTAGCATCCACCAATTCACCCATCACATTCATTCATTCGTTTGCAAAAAAAACGAAAAGACCACAAACCATGTAAACAAAACAGACCACCAGACCACACCAATGCACAAAGCGAAACGTTCGGAAATTTGGACAACCAAAACAAGCTGATCCGTTTTAAGCCCGGGTTGCTTGCTGCATTTCCTCTACAGCCGGACGACTTCGTCCGCTGGAGGGAGGCTGGCTTTAAGAGAGGAACAAGGAATCGAGATTTATTATCTTCTTAATTTATAAACTTTTAATTACGCAGAACACTTCATAAGTCGCGTCTGAGTTGTTTTTCTTTTTTTTTTTGTTAATGCTGCCAACAGTGTTTTTCTTGGCTTGACTTGGTTTGGGCTTGGGCGCCTCTCAGCACCTTTACAATTGCGCGCGATGCATCCGTTTCCTTTGCACCGTGTTCCCTTGCACACGGTGGTGGTTTTTCCTTTGGCAAGCTAAAAGCTATCATAAATTACAGGAAGACAAAATGCGACCGAGCCGGGCCGAAAACAAAAAAAAAGAAAACTCACATTAACTGCGACACACAGCCACACACACAGAGGCAGACAAACCACCACCACTACCACACGCGCTTGGGAGCTGCTCCCATCGGTACACTCATTCAATTCTCGTTGGTGGGTCGGTTGCATTTTTGGAGGGCAAAAAAAACAACACTACGGACTGCCTTCATTCCTTTTCCAACGCTTTCAAAAGGACACCCTTGCTCGTCGTTCCTTTAAGCAAACATAGAAGCGCGCGCTATACACCACCAAAAAAAAAAGGAACCACCAAGCTGCATTAATTATTACATCGTTCCTAGTGTCGCGCGATGCTGGAAAACCCCCGGGGTGGGGAAAAGAACGGGCTGGAGGAAACAATGTTACACCACTTGTCCACTTCCAGTAGAGCTTCAGAAGAACCAAGCAACCAAAAAAAGGCTAAAATTCTCTCCCCACGGGTCAACCTTCAGTGCGATTTGGCACCGTTTCCCGAATGCGTCCTGCTAAAGGCAACGGTGGTAACGTTATCCCCTGGCGGCATCGGACGATTAAGAGTGCACGCGCGCGGCGCGCGAATACACAGCAGTAGTACCCGCGGAAGCGCACTTGACAAGCGGAATGGCCACTTTTCCGGTGCAGCTTCCTTTCGCTCACAATTTCATTCGAGAAGAGGAAGAGCTGCCCCGGGAAAAGCGCGGAACAGAGGAGACAAACGAGTTTGTGTTTTTTCGCCCGTAACAAATTCTATTTACCGCTCGTTGCCATTCGAGAATCGGCTCATTAGCTTCGACGGTACTGCCGTGCTAATCTGCAATGCAATTTGTTTGCAGGCGCGTCGAGCCAGGATGAGATGAGATTGGTCGTTTTTGTTTTCTTCTAGCAATTGCTAATGTTTCGTTGTGAAAATATTCATTCGTAGGAAAAGGACCTTTATGCCACAAATAATTGATAATAGGAATAGGAATAGGAATAGGAATAGGAATAGAATTCATTGTATTGAAAGTAAGATCCACGTTTTTAGAAAAATCGAGGCCTGTTCATTGCTACGAATAGTTTGTAATACAACTACTTTTGAATGGATCGATAGAATAAACCGAAACCTTACGTTGCGTAACATTTAATGAACAAAATCACACTACAAGGTTTCTCGCGTGACCCTCATAATGTCCACTTTCGATTAGAACACAATCAAACCAACTTACGATCAGAACCCTTCATCTTTCCCAACGCAACACATAGCACACTCGCCTGATGATTTCTGATTACAATTTGGGGTCTCAACCGAAGAAATCTCAACCGATCGGTGCGACATAAGCGTCCAATCAATTGCTGCCCTTTTGGACCTGGTGGTGGTGGCGGTGGTGATGCTAGCCTCTGGTTTGGTCATCATATTGTTCGCGCCAAACCAACATCGACACATCGTTCGCTTCTGCAGACGCTTCTGCTCCACACGTTCACTCCAAGCAGCGAAACCAATAGAACACGTTGAAGATGCCAAATGATGGCGACACATCGGCAAGTGTGCACTCTGCTGACGATGGCGATGATGGCGATGATGATGATGATTTGAGGTTGTTTACTGTCTCGTGGCATGATCCGATGCGGGCAATCTTGTTATTTTTAGATTGTTATGATTGTTATTTCTGTCTCGGATTTTCCCTCGGCGGGGCCCCATTCCATCCGCCGGCCGTAGCAGATAAAGTACGCCAACGTGCGCCGCCGCTCTGCGCCGGGGACACACCGCACCACTGCGTAAACGCGCTCTGCCGCGCTGTTACACCTCGCTGGCCCTGTTTGCGCGTGACAAGCGCTGGGCGCGTGTGTGTGTGTATGTGATTGTCTCTCTAGAAGTTTGTCTAGATCGGTGCAAAAAAAAAAAAAAAAAAAAACAAACAGGGAGGTAAAGAGAAACCATCCAAATGGGTTGCATTCTCAGACATCTTGCCAAGATAGCAGCAGCAGAAGCAGCAGCAGCAGCACCTGCAGTACGGAAAGTGATACACAGCTGCTGTTGTTTTTAGCGTGGTTCGCTTCTGTGTGTTTGTTTTATTCATTGCTGGTTGGCACACATGCATCTAGGGTGGATGAATCTTACACCCAATGCGTTACTTTTAATAGTATTTTGATTCACTAGGGACCATACGATCAATAGACGAACGGTAGCGATAGTGATTAGAGCCCGAGCAAAGTTGTCAAAAACGACTCTATTTCGTAACGCAACGAAACTGTAACGGTAACGTTTTGTAACGCAAATGTTGACCAGAAAGATGCTCAGATATGCCTATGAATTATTTTAAGGCAATTTTTATCATTCTACGCGAGATTATTGAGTTGCCTTATGTTTTTAAAATAAAATAAAAAAACCAAGAAATATCATATTCTTGACAAAACTGGAAGTAAGGATATTACAATAACTTCTAGTTTACAGGAGCAAAGACGCCATTTACTTAGCCATTGATGCTTGAGAAGATCACACAATTATTGTAAAAAAAAAGTACAACTTAAACGGAAATTCTATTTCCAACTTACGCTTGTCATTCCACTATCAGCATAAAAGTTCATACGCTGTCACTATCAGCACACGCCGCTACAAAACTCCACATTTTGTGTGCAATTTCGAAGCGTTTGAAAGAGGGCTGTGGCTCCTCTACCACCACCACCACCACCAACCGGGTGTGACTTGGTACGGCGGAACAATCAACTACCAACTACCAATCGAAGAGTCATCATCTCTGCTTCGCCCAGGCTGTCCGGCCAAAACACAGTTCAGATAATAATAATGCTCATGCAATTGCCTGCCAGCGAGCAGACGACGTTTACCACGGGGAGAGATCGGCATGTGAGCAGAGAAGTAGCTGTCGATATGAATACCGAGTACAGCGAGGACACGCTGCTACTGCTGTCCTCCTGCAGAGCACCCAAAGAATACACACTGCTGGTGGTACTGGTCCACCGACCGTACCGAAGCTACATGGAGCAGCAGCAGCAGCCGTGTCGGTCGCAACAGACAGGCGGGAGCATAAAAATTCATGAGAATGTCAAAACCAAATCCCTGGGAACCCCTCAGGCCAGAAGCTGCCGGATGGTGCGCGGTGGGCGTACACAGGCAACGACTTGCAAGGCATGCGAAAGAAAAACTGCCCCTGTTTTAGTGGCGCAGGGGAATGGGTTGATGTCGTCTTTGTCTCGCCGTGTTGTTGCCATGCCTGTTGTGTCGCGTTAGGTCGAAGGCCAACGTTAGGTCCTAAACATGGAACACTTCGTGGTAACGTTCATCCGCGGGGGTGATCCAAAAAGAACAACGGGACCAACACACACACACACACACACTCTGTCAACTGCACATAACCCCAGCATTGCCCAGCAACAACACTTCAAACTTCTTCCTCGGTTAGTAAACGGAACTTGGGATGCTTTCGGGAACGGAAATTCAATGGTAAGCCTGTGGAGCGAAGCAGCCGTTCACTACTAAATACTGATTCGCGATTACTCCCTCCTCCCCGCTCCTTCTGCCTGAGCTATTTTGAGCCCGACACAAGCAGCGCGTGTCACCCTACTAGAAGCGAGAGTTGGGCGACACACCGGAAAGTACACCAGAGATTGTCCCCCCTTACCGTTGTCATCTTGGCAACGGCTCCGGTTAGACTTCGGACTGCTTCCAGGATCATCATCAGAATGTTGTTACCGAGGGTGTAACACCCGGCACGATCAATCCAGAGGGGGGAATGGTAGTTGAAACAAATGGTGTGTGTAGCTCACGTCCCATTCGGAACACATTTCCTGGTTTGTGTCTCGATTTGTCAGTAAACGAATATGGGGGGGGGGGCGGGGGCGCGGCGAGGGCATGCCATCTGACATTGTCAACTCACATTGTCCCGGGGACGAAGCAGACCGCGTGTGATGCAAACGACCCGAAAGATAGAAGAAGAAAAAAAAACGACATGTTACGCCCAAGACTACATCCAGCCGTCATGTGTGCGCCTTGGGGATGTTTGTTCGAGGACACTGGGAAACGAATCGCAGCAGAAGCAACCACCACACTCAAGTCACTGGTGGTCCTTTTCCTACCCGCGAGATCCTCGCTCTTGGTGGACAATAAATTTGTTAATCGATTTTCGATTTGTGCAGCGCCGGTTTGTTCACGCCCGAAGCATAACCTCCTCCGTCGGAATCTAGGAAACTGCAGTAACACAACACAGCTGCTGCTACTGCATCCAGAGGAGAAGAAAAAATAGCCCTAGCAAAGCAGGCAACTGCGGCAAATCAATTTGCATAGCTTGTTGTTTCCTGCAAGCGGTACTGTGGGAGTGGAAGAGTGTATTTTTTTGCAGCTATATCGGCAGTAAATCGTCAGCACACTATTGGAAAATGGTATACGCAACGGGAGAAGAACCGCATTTGCGTACCATCTATACCCCAGGGCGTCATCTGGCGTGTGAGTACAGGACACACAGTGAAATCACGCGTCCATTTCGCTTCCGAATCCGACAGTCCAATCATTTCTCCTTTTGATTGTGCAAAACACGATGGCCTTCTGCAAAGATCCACGCACCTCAATCTTCAAATCAGCAACGAGCGAAACGACAACTAAACGGCCATTGCGTCGTTGCAGTAAACTGAGCGCACCAAATACTGCTGATTACTCTCCCGAGCCGGAATGGCGCACCGCAGCTCTTCCGGGAGCCGTCGTCGTAATCACCCTCACACCAATCTTCAAGAACATGCGCACGTGTGTGACCCCGCCGTACATCCCAACTGCCGGGAGAAGATGAGCAGCTCCGTTGTAAGTTGTCACATTGGAGGGTTTCTTTTTATAGGCACTACCCGTCCATCCCGGTGTTCCCTTTGCTGCAGGAACGTGAACATATCTTCAACATTACCCCCACACACACAGTTTGATCTTCTTGGTTCGTTTGTTGGAGATACATCAGGTACATATTCAGACACATAGAAGGGGGTCGTGTCGTTAAAGGGTGGGTCGTATCACTTTCACGCAATGACACCTCAACCTCCCCCCGGAACTAAATCACCGTAATGTCACCGGTTAGGATCACTCCCGGCGGTGGGCAGTGGGTGGACAGGAGGGTTTTTATGTTCTCCAAAAAACCGCCAGGTAGGCGACACAGCCGACAGAGCCGGCAACCCGACGACAGCCAGCGTATGCTGTCATTAGATTAATTAGGAAATTATGTTGAGTGAGTCCTTACTGCGCAGCTCGGCCGCTTACCGCCTCCAAAATCGAGTGCGTCATGCCCTCTTCGCAGTGGGAAAAGAGGGGGAGGGGGGTAATAAAAATCTTGCACGAAAATCTTCGGTGACACGTAGGCGGGCTAGGCCCGACCGACCCCGACGAGATAAGCGTTTTATGCGTGCAGGCTTTGCAGTGGAGAGATGGTGGTTTCAAGCTTTTCGGGTTGCCGTTTCAATGAAGCTGAGGTATCTTGTCAGGCGTAACGATGCCCTCTCCTCCCCGTGCCATCCTCACATGTGATGGAGGCAATTTGAAGAATTCATGAAAGACATCCTACGAGAGCGCGCTATTTCGGGTTTAGGACGAATCCATTAACGGAAGCGTACGCAGCGAAACCACCGCGGGGGAAAGGGAGAGAGATTCCATAAAATCTTGCCGAATCGTTGCCGACTGAAATAAATGCGGAGCGTTGCGCCGGGTAAGATAAGCCACCAAAAACATCAAAAGATTGAGATCCCCCTGCCTTTTTTCCAAAAGAACAGGTGGTTTTCGGTGCGTGCTCTTTGCCCAAGCTCCAGCGGCTATTTCGTTAAAATAAAAACCTGCTTCAGGCTTTAAACAAATTGGGTAATTAACATCTTACTCCCTCCTCTGCGCCGATGGTCCTTTTTCCGTTGAATGTGGTTTGCACACAGTTAAGAGTGACTTACCTGTAAAAAGACAAGAGAAAAAGAGATACAAATTAGACATAAAAAGATTAGACACAACAATTCGTGCGAAACGTTTAAATGATCATGACAGGATGTCTCAATCCAACGGAGCAAATGCGCCACACGACCACCCGTCGGCAATGATTCGGCTGGACTTTGGGGTTGTGGGGAAGACGTTCTATTTTTGCAAATTTGCACCGTCCTTCTGAGTTGGTTTTTTGCTCCTTTTTCTTTGCCCCAGTCTACGGTTCCCCTATCCTTTGCTAGATTCATGTACGGGGACGTACGCGTAAACGAACCTGCCGTTGGTAATAGACTGTTTGTGAAAACGGGCGAAATAAATCTTTTCCACACCAACCAAACACACACACGGAAAAGAAAAAAATTCCCATCGCCCACCTTTTGCACGGGGGAAAACCCCCCTTTCTCCAGCAGTTAGAGCGAAAAGGAAAGAAGAAAAAATCCCTCGGCTCGATGCGCGGGTGTAAATGTTCTAACAAAACGGGTAGCTTCATGCCAGTCTGTTGTTGACTTTTTGCGTCGAGCCATAACGAAATGCGACGGCTGAGGATAACATAACATGTGAGAGCGTGGATTGGGGGTGGGGGGGGGGGGGGGAAGGGAGAAGAAAACGCGCGTTACACGGCCACGGACGATTGAAGCTCAATTGAGTAGAATAAAGTATGCGTCTCGGTGTCGGATTTTATAGCGAACGGCCATATCTTTTTGGGCGGGTGGGTCGTCGGCCATACCTAGCGATACTATCGCGCACTCATGATCTTTTGCATCAAGATCGGGACAAACGGAGGGGACCTGTTTTTTCTCTCTCGCTCGCTTCGAGTGTTGCAATGCAATTATGTGCCAAGTGTTGTGCCAGTGTTCCGGGGCGGTTGGGTTTACTCCATCGACTACTAATCGTTTAGAATTTCCCCCCGTAAGTGTTGTGCCATTAGATCACAGAGATTAATGGTGCGCATATTATGTATTTTTATTAAAGGATTTTTGCAGAGATTTAGTCAAAGCAAAACACTTGAAGTGCATTTAATAATTGTGCTTTTCATACGCTGAATAAGTCCCGTTTATAAGTCCCTGCTGTAACACTAGACCCATTAGAAAGTACTCCTCCTGATAAACACGCAATTAAACGATGTACATTGCGCTGGAAAGCATGGAAATCTCCACAACAACTTTCCAACGTTGGAACAGTTCATCTGGAAAATGTTCAAGTTGGCAGTTGCAAGCGATGGCGCTGCTGAAGGATCCAATCCTTGAAGCATAATTGCGGCTGTGAAGTTGAAGCATTTACCGGCGATAGCATACATCCATATGCAAAACGATTATTGCAACTAATTATAAATTTAAATTAATCATGTAATGACCTTCATCCTGTCGGCTGAACGGGGTGGGGTTTGTGCTCTTGCAACAGAGCAAAACCCGACAGACACAGGATGAGCGACTACAGACACTCCACACACTCCATCTCCTTTGCGCCGGTTACCCACGAGCAAAGCAATGTACAAACGGGGCTGGGTCCTTTCCACCCACGACCTGAATATAGTTGGGTTGTTCTACAATTTATTTAATAGACTTTTAAAACCGCCGGGACCACACCCGGGGAAGGCGGCCGCAAAATGGCTTTGACCACATCGGACACACACACACACACTGCAGTCTTGCATTCTTGCCGGGGGAAAAACAAAACCGGTGCTGGTGTAACGACGGACTGATGCAAGCGAACAACGCGTCCTGTGTGAGTGGTATTAATTTGAAAATTTGAATAAAAATGCAATTCTAAACATGCAACTCCTGCTGCTGCTGCTGCTGGCTGCATGCTACTTTCGCTCGAGTGCGCGCGCGGGAAGGAATGTAAAAATATGTCGAACGATAAAACTAATCTGCCACGATGGGAAACATTTTACCAAGAATAATTCACCACCGACCCCTTTTTTCTTAGGGACCCTTTTTCTTTCGGGTGTAGGTGGTGCTGTTTCGATCTGAAGGCGTTTGTGTTGCTCTGTTTGGGTGGCCTAATTGCCCTGTACCTTAATTCAGGTCGCGCGTAAGGAACGACCTTACACTGTGGGTCTCCGTTGTTCCGTTGGAGGTTTTAAACTGATTTCTAGCTTGAGACAAAACGACGTAATACGCAGTACAGCCTGCATTCAAACAACATTTGCTTTTGGGTGAGCTGGGGGAGAACTGTTTTGCGCCTTGGAAGTGTGATTTGCATCATGATGGTAGTTTTCACCACCATTCCGGGGCCGGATGCATTAAGGTACCATAATTCGAGAAATGTGTTGCCGCCGACGTTGCTGTGCTGGTCGCTCGGCAGTTGAAAACACCCGCACGGAATGTTTACATTAGTAAAGGTGGCATTCAGCGCTAAAATGCTTGTAATCATGATATGAAGTGTTAAGAGCGGAGGAAACATATTATGGAAAGCAAGCAAATAAAGTTGAAGCCATAAATCGAAATTGCTTCCATCAATATAATGTTTCCATTGATTCGTATTTGCATACTTTCAGGGGTTTTCGAGGTTCAGCGAGGTGTTTGAATATTGTTTTAAAATATAGCTTCATGACAATTAAAACTAAATTTAGTCCCCATTATTGCAAAAAAAAGATAGATTAGCACCAAACTATGAACCTGCTCTTACAGGGTTTTCCAGGGGTTCTCATAGTTATCGGACACTTCTTTGACACTTTCCTATTAGAAGTGAACTTCATAAGTTGGAAATTGGATTCTATGGCACCCGTTTTGGACAAGCTCCTTGGAAATTCCTATTGGTTTTGTCCAACAAGGGTGCTATAGAGTCTAATTCCGATAACATGAAGTTCATTTCACATATGAAAGAGTCAATAAAGTGTCCCACAGCTATGATAACTCTTGGAAAACCCTGTATCTGTTTGTTTTCGCTGGTGGAAGCGCAAATGAGCATATTTTTAATCAGTTTTATCATACATTTAATGGCACACAGAAGGAAACCCCCCGGAGAGGAAGGTTCACTTAAAGCAGCGGCTAATTTACGACGATCGCAAACAATTATTTCCAACACCAAAGAAGTGATTAAATGCACCCGCTTCCCATCTTCCCCTCGCTTTGCCCCCCCCCCCTTTCCTTCTTTTTCGTTTGCATGAGTAATAACAATTTCAACTGAGATTGTGCCCGTTCTGCCGTTCCCAAGAGAAAACTTTTTGGTTTGAAACCCCGTCTGTCCCGGGATGGGAGAGGGGTGGGTGGGTGGTTTGCGAATTTCACCCCCGCACACCCGAAGGCGACAGAATAACCGAGGGGGGGGGGGGCAAACGATATGCACCGGTAACAATGGACACAAACAGACACCCCGAGAGAACTCTGGGAAACTTCTTGATTAAGCGCTTCCACATCGAATTTAACTATCGGTCGCGTTCTCACGAAACAACAACACACCAACCCACCCACTCATCCACCGACCATTTGTTTGTTTTATTAGAACTTGAAGCTGCCCCCCCGATCCTCCCACCCCCATACAGCCATTTCATTTGGCTTTTTTCTCTCTTTATTTTAAACCATTCTTACGTTTGTCATGCCAAAATGAGGGGAAAAAAAGGTTCCATCCCCAGATACACCTACAAGAGAGGGGGGTGGGGGCCTTCTTTAGGCTTTTTTTTACGTTTTCACCCTACTCCTCATCATGGGTGCATTCTCACACACAGCAGCACGAAAAAAAACACGGCCAACAAAACAAGATGCTATCGGGAGATAAGAACGCAAAAGGTAAACAAAGGCCAACCTCCCTCCGGGGTCGCGAAGTGATATGGAGATTGAAGGGAAAAAGTTCATCTCCCTTTCTCGTCCCATAGACGCCCCCCGACCCCCAAAAAGGTTGCAGAATGCATTTGGGGCACAAGGGTTCTCCAAGGTTCTTTCTTCCGCCTTTCAAAACCCTTCGACCTCTTAAGCGCAGCGCCGCGGGCCGGGGTTAAACAAAATCCAAACTTTCAACCGAATGACACAGAAGAACAGAAGAAAGAACGATGAGAGGGAGAGAGAGAGAGAGAGGGTTAGAGCAGAAAGAAAGGGTAGGGAAAGTACGGCAGTCTCGCCCGCAAGAACTGCTCTAATTGCATTGTAAACGAAAACTCACCTCAATTTGCATTTAAATTTAATTTAATTTAATGCAATTCATTCGAACAATTAACGATGGCGTAATGGCGCACACGGTGTGCACCACCGGAAAGGAGGTCCTACCCCCGCATGACCTTTTTTGCTTCCCATCCCAACCTTCCCGACCGTGCTGCTGATGCACTTTTTAATGCGCCTTTTGCTCGCCGTTGCCGTTCTCATTTCCAAACACCCGAAAATGAGCCTGTGGCGTGTTTGGTTTGGTGGTGCGGCAACCACAACCGATGCCGACGTGTGAAGCTTACACACGCGGTGCAAACAACCATTTGCGTTTACAACTGTTATCAGGTGGAACAGAGAACGCGTTTGGAAACGGAAAACAAAACGCAAACAGTAAACAACCTTTTGGTGCCGTTTGTAAGCGAAGGCATTGCATTTACACAGTGCAAAAAGGCGACCAAAACCCGTTTAATTTGTGCTACCGAGCAAGACGGATAGAGGGAATTGGGCGACTTTTCGATTCTATTTTTGCGTCTCGAATTAAGATGATTTAGTCGATATTATTACTCCCGTTTTTGCAACGTTTCAAACGACTTTTTCACCCTTCCGCGTTTTGACGCATTTTTTTTTCTCTCTCTCCCTCGCTCTTGGATAGTCTTGAAAACCACACAAGCGTGTCCTATTTACCGCCCTCCTTTAAGCGGCAGTTTAAGACGAGCAAACAGTTTAAGGAAGGAGGTCATCACACAATCCTCCCTTTAACCTGGGCTGGGAAAGGGAAGGAAAGGACGACGAACCGGATAAGGCAAAGGTTTCGCGTCGCAAACGATAAGCTTCCTCCCTATCATTCGCACACACACACGCATCGTTGCAGGGACGCAACAGCTGGCAAGTCAACCAGAAACCAGTGGACCAACTGCGAGGCGAGGGGCATAGTTCGGTGGTGGCCTGGATGGTGTGTGTGTGTCTGGAGCGTGCGGTTTTGAGCATCACCGAAGCATATCAGTGATTATACGCCGATGCCACCAGCCCCATCAACCCTTCCCGTCCAAAAACCGGGGCGTGCGGTGTTGTGCACTATCCGTTGGCATCCGGGGGAAGGGAGCGGAGGAGGAGCCAGACAACAACAACCTGTTGGCCGCTGCCGGGCGCTCTGGAACACGCCATACGCTCCCGAAGCGTGTCGCGGCTAACCGCACACCAGACAGAGGCGGCAGAGCACACCCAACCCGGAACGGACCGTGAGGGGGAAGTGGCCGTCACTCAGCTATCCACTCATCCGGGTGAGTGTTGCGGGCAGGAAGCAGCAACAGCAGCAACAGCCGCAGCACGGTGAGTTCATAATTTATGGTCTTCTGCTTACTCAGCGAATAATGTCTGTCTGCGACTTGATGCGACGACGACGACGACGATGAGCGCAAGCGGAAGCTAGAAGCGTGTGTATTACACACTCGAGGTTCCTCCGCCATACAGTCCTGGGCCGGTGGAGGAAACAATGATCGTCCTGTCAAATGTTGGATTTACGAGACCCAGGCCCCAAGGAGTGGAAGAGCGACGATTACGGCGACGTGTGTCCAGCAAAGCGTATCGATATGCGGGGGCACTCGCACTCCGACAACCGGCAGTCACTTATCGTGATGACTGGTTTCGTGATAGAGTCTTTCCCCCCCCCCCTCTTCCCGTTCGCCGATAAGTGCTTGATGTCATAATTCTTGCTGGATGGTTTTATAGTGAAGTCTTCCGAACGAACCGAAGATGGGCAATTCTTTACAATTTCTCTAACTTACTTCAACCCAACTCCTGGGTGTACTGATAACGATTTGACAGGTTGATGTTTTCAGTGATGTTCCGACCGTGTGCGTTTGGTTTGGGGAGGAAACTTCAATTACCCCGTCTCATTATTGCCGTTGCATGGCCCTTTTGTCCTTTGCACGATGGATTAACTCGGTGCAACTGGCCGGCAGACAGGTGCACGCGCTCGCTCGCCACTCGGCAGTTAATCAGGTGCAGCCCGCCGATTAACGTTCGTGATGCTGTCGGTCGTCCATCGGTTCAGGCAACTAAGCCACGGTTGATATGCACCTGTTTAAGCCCAGGTTGCCGCAAGAAAAGGGGTTTCCTGATGGGTTAAAAATGGTGCCGATTTCAACAGTCGCTTGTTAGGAGCAGAGAATGCTAAACGAGAGTGGGAAAGGGTAATATAAAGAGTCTGACGTAGAGGTGTGGGACAAATGTACCCAATTTAAACCACAATTTGAAATAGGTTAAGGTTTATTTGTCAACAACAGGTCGATACGGATATTTTCAATTATTTGTTACTTTGGGTCTTATTCGACTATTTCGCTCATATTTTATGAATATCTCATGATTTTCGAACTATTCATTAGGAACCCATTAAATAATTTAATTAATTATGATAAAAATAGCATACATTTCATGTTATGTGAGCACAAACGACCACAAAACATGGTTCTTATAACTCTTCTAAAGCATTTATGCTGAATTATCCTCATAACAATAAACAAAGTACGCCTGAAGGTATGCAATTAGTGGAAATAAGATCACAATACAGCGTTAACAGAGTTTAAAAGTATTTGAAAAACCCTCAAATTGTGTTTTATTTTATAGAGTTATTTCACAAAGAAGATTATAATTTGTAATGACTGATTAAAACAAAAAATAAAATAAAACATATCACACAAGCCTACAATTTATGAAAATTGCATTACAACAAACAAATTTTCCCTGCAAATTTTAAAGCCCAAGATGCCTACACACACACACACACTCACACACACACGTGCTCATTGTTAATTAGTTTAACAGAACAATTGCACTGCAATCGCTTAAAACCGCCCCGCCGCTTGCAAACCGTGCAAACACGTGCAAAAACAGCCCAAGCTGCTTATGGATTATGAAAGTGTTTCCATTACTGCCGCAAGCCATTACCTGGCTCGGGGCGCCACACACACGCCGGATTGCGCAACTGAAGATTATAAGAATGGCGATACGGCGGCGACAGGCGCCGGGGCAAGACGGTACACACTACACCACGAGTGACCCAGAGAGGTACAAATTAAAAAAAAAAGTTAGACAAATCAATATTATTTACAACATATTTGCGCCCAAGTGCATGTTTGTTACAGAATCTCCCCAAAACGATTGCCTGTTTTGTTAGTGCGATTGTTTAGTAACTTTAGCTGGAAGTTCACTCAATTAAGCTCAGGTAACTCGCGCCGGCTGCTAACACGCCAAACAAAATTGATTGCGCCATGCTTGGGAACTGAGCAAACGCTTTAAAACCGGGGAAAAACTCATTCGCTCCCTTCCCTCGGCTCGCTTTACAACACACACAAACAAATTGTATTAAAACAATTTATCAAAAGCGAGGTACACTCCAATGAATCCTTACCAGCACACCGCAACCGGAAAACCACGCTCTTGTGTCTCAGGCAGCTCCTCCTGGGGATACCGGCCGCCGCTTGAACAGAAGAGCGAAAAGGTTTCCATTGCGCTTCCAATTCCGTCTTTACTCTTGACTCCCACACGCAAACGGTTTCTGCGACAATGTTGGGAGCGCAGTTACTTACACATCCCTTGCTGCCGCCCCCGTGCAGTAGTAGAAGTTACTTATTGCCGTGCGGCACAGACACGGCGCTGACGCCGCCACCGCCGCCGCGCAAAACGCGATACGCGGATGCAATAAACAACCGTGCGCGACGCGCCACCGCCGAACGGAAAATCCGCTTTACGGTGACAGAAAGCGCAGAAAACCACCACAACAACAACATGCCTAATTTTCTCCACATCGAGTGCCTTTGGCGCGTTTGTTTTGGCTTTTCCTTTTCCCCGTGCGTCGTGCGTTGGTTTTGCCCTCCGGTTGGGCGCTTGGTGGCGATTATCGGACTGGCGCCAGCGAAACGCGTCCCACACACCCACTGCAGGTGGATGATGTGGTGGTTGTTTTTGTAGAAAATTGTGTTGTGTTGTTTTTGTTTCTCTCTGCCAGCTTCGTACCGTACCGTTCTGGCAAAGTTACCTGTGTGCGTCACACTTATTAGATTAGCGTACATCATCACACAGCGTTTCGCACGAGCGACAAGCGTCGCCATTTGCCCATGGGTGGGAAGGATGTGCATCGATATGGGCAAGACAGTCGCAAATGCAATGTAATATTACATGAATTTAAATTAATAAAAAGTATCTTTGCACATTTAAGGTTTCTCGCTTACGCACGACTGTGTCTTTAAAGTGTTTCCTTACCACACCTGCAGCCACGCGCGTCTACAATACATTCTACAATTTACAGCAACCCATCAACCGACAATGTTGCTTACTAGAGTGTTCGAGGGAAAGAGAGACAGAGAAAGAGAGCGAGAAAAAGAGCGCCACAACGCATCCATCGCGACGTTTTATCGTTTCTTGCGTTGCGTTTGCTTAGAAATTGTTATCTTACCGAGTTGCGTGCCACGTTTCGCTCTAATCTGCCCGTGAGCCTGCCTCGCCCTTTCCCACGCACCCCGGGGGCAGCTTCTGCAACAATGTTGGCCGGTGTGGCACAGCCAATTGGTCGGTCGGTTCGTCCCCCGCCAAAACCACTCGAGAGCTAAGGAGGGTTTGGGGACGACCATCCTCGCCCTAGATGGTTGGTAATCGATTCTATCCAACAACACTAACCATAACACACATACACAATCGTTCGGCAAACAAACAATTCCAACGGGGGCTGCTGTGGTCTGGCCTGGCTTAGTCTGACCATGCACCGACGACACGACCCGAGCAACACCCGCTGAACGATCAACCTTGAAAAGGAGCTTGAGCTCAGTCGGTGTGCCGATGATGATGGTCAACCGATGCGACACGTGTTGCAAATAATCGCACTACAAACCTCCTCCTCATCCTCCTCTCCGCTCTTCGTGTCCTTCCAACACCCAGACGATTGGAGGGAAGCCGGTTGATTGCAATCGCCGTCCCCGTTAAAAGATGGACTCGAGCGTTACGCTGGCTGGCGTCTGGTGAGGCGATTTCAGTGTTAGAATTTATTTGCAATGGTTTATGTTCCACCATTAAAGTGTAATAGGAAATTCAGACATGCAGAGGAACGACGATTTGAAAACTAATTAAGAACAAACAAACTGTCCTTTGTCACTCTTCAAAAAAAAGGGTGTAATTGCGTAGTTGTTTCTTTTCATTTCTAATTAACCGCCCTGTGCAACAATGTCCACCAGCTGGAGGCGTACATGTCGCCGTACCGCGGGGACCACCCAGAAAGCATACGGCTTCCGACACAGTGCCCCACCGCGGTATCATCAAAATGTTGCATTAACTGTTCCTGCTTCCGCTAGCAACACCAGCACAGCCCATTCCCTGCACGCGTGCAGTTATAGGTTCAAGTGCAAAAGCATTACACGCCTCTCTGTGTGTTTGTGTGTATCTGTGTGTATATTTGCGTGTCCCCCCACTACCGCCCATTCACGACAGAATGTTGCAAATCTTATCTTGCGAAACACACGCTGTTTACGGAACGCTCCGGAAGCTCCTCCGCCGGGCGGTAAAGCAAAACAGATCGAACACACTGCTGTGAAAGGAAGGCCACATTTCTAACCTCCCCCGCTTCTCCCCCAATGCCCTTTCCGATAGGCCCAGTGTAAACAATTCTTCAACTAGAGACTCGAGGAAAGCGGGAGGGAAGACCGGCCGGCCGGCCGGCACGCTGTGGTTTTGTTGAAATGTTTTCCTTTGTAATGGCGCCGTCCGCGTTCCCTCGGTCCGTGCGTTCGTCGCTTGGTCACAGGGTGTGGGTATGGTCGTCTTGGTACAGTTTTGAGCCGACGCACAGCAGGTTTTGCCGGTAGCCCTGGCAGGTTGAAGTGTATATGTGTGTTTGTACCTGTGTTTGTTCTCCAGTAACGGGCTCACCGTTTCCTATTTACACTAAACAGTCCAGTACACACAACGGGCGTACTAGAGTACACTCTGTGCATGTGGCGTTCGTGTACTGATGACACACTTTTCGGATACACGTAAGCTAGACGCGTCTGACACGTTGCTGCACTTGAACCTGGGGAGGAAGATTTTGGGGAGGTGCTGGAGAGTTTATGGGAATGTTACAAAAGGGTACACAGGGACGATAACTTCAATGATTGATGAAGTTTTGAAAGGATCTCTTCATCAATAAACTTGGAACTAGAGTCCTTCTAACTATTTCATGGTTGGATGTAGTTGCTGAAGAGCACTAAACTTGCACCTAGATGCATTGCATGTTTTCTAGTGCGAATATTCGATTAGATTGTAGTGCAATTTCTTGAGATATCTTACAACGCTACTACTGGATTACTAACTCCTACATCCGAACGATATCTCGATATTGGCAGGAACAGTCCAGAGGTTTGTGTAAAAGACTCACCAGATCCTAAAGGCCCAGATGGGTTCTATTTTCATCCAGAACACATCCTTTTAGCAAAGACTTTATATTGATCCGACAATGTACACATATAGGACACAAAAGACACAGATAGGATACAAACAGGTACACACAAAACACACAGATTACAAAAAAACCTCCATCTTTATAGGTCATTTTGACTAGAAGAAAAATATATCGTTACATTGATAAACGTCAAGTTATGGTAGTTAGACAAACACGAGCAGTATTTAAACTATGATTACCAAAAAGGTCATCCATCCCAAGAGTGCATCCTCAAATGGATCAATCATGGCATCAACACAATGTCTCTTTTTCAAAGTATTCTAAGCTTGTCCCTAGAAAAGATGTCACCGGCAAGGATAATGTGATGTCATGGTGAGCTGTCACAGGAAGTTAACTTCCCCACACTAAACCACCAGCGAGCGGATGATCTTCCCAGTGAACGTGTCAAAGCATCTCAAAGATACAAAAAAGCACCTATCACTGTTACCATTTCTTGTACACAGTGTGTGTGTGTATGTGAAAATCCTGTGCTCCAAACACTCCAAAGAACGCCATCGTAAAAGCTATTCGGGGAAGTGCCAGTTCGGGAGCTATAAATATACACAAAAATGCACCCAATGGTCGTCGTTATATGCAATGCATTGCACAGCGTTTCTTCCCATTCCAGCTAACGTCGTGTGTGTGTGCTAGCGTTACTTCGCTTCAGTTCCCCCAACTACCACATACCGAGCTACCGGGGGCGAGCTCCATCCATCCCGCTGTAAATTGTCCTGCTGTAATGCTACTTCCTTCGTCCTTCGCCCTGTTACAACATTGTGCGAAAAGTAGAACATTCCGAAACACACACTCACACAGGAGCAAACGTTGAGCAACCCGACCCCCGGCTGCTCCGCTGCCAACAAGAGCGGCCCTGATATGCTCGCTTGGTCGTCTCAATGTGGCCTCAAAAGCATCGCGCACATCCAATTTAAGGTGTATTACTGTGGCTGGCGGCATTACTGCAACAATTTTCCGACCAATAAGAACACCCCGAGCCAATGTGCCCCTTGTGCGGTATCTCTCTTGGGTGAGAGCTGGACGAGAGGAACCACACGGAAGCCGTCTTCAGCCAGTGTGGCGCCTGGTAGAGCGCGTTCCGCGAGCTCCACTCGAGTTCGTCCTCACTTCAGGTCCTCACTGCTGTGCTTTTGGCTAATAGAATTCCCCACACGACCCAACCGGAAGGGTGTATTTAGTGTACAAAAAAGGGAGCTGGGAGTGGGCAAAGATTGTCGACAAAATTGAGCAACAACAGCAGTAGTGCAGCAGCGGTGCCGGCATACTCGCTGTGGCATTCTTCGCGTGCAACGGTGGAATTGGACGGCGTAAACAGTGTGCCGAGCGTTGTGTGTATCGTTACGTTACAGTGCAGGTTGGTTTACTGGCACTCTCATCTTGGTTACTGTGCACAGGATACCCGGCTGCCCGGCTGTTTGATAGTGTCATATATCAGAACAGACCGACGACCACGGGGAACCCACCACCTGGACGACGGCGTCCACCAAACAACGGCGGTGTGGTGTTTTGGAATGGACGGAAAATGGACCGTTTCGAACAAAATAGCGCACATAACACAGAGACTGTAGGAGAAGTTCATCGATGCAAGAACTCCGAGGAATTACCTTTTTTCCCCCACACCGGGCACAGAGAGTAGATCCAATGGTCAGTGCCTTCCAGACGGTTTTTATTTTCGAGCTGTGTGTACACACATTATTCCACAATCTTTCACGTTGATCCTGAATTAAAAGTCTGGAAGGGTTTTTTTCTTCGTGTCGGAGTTTACCGGATGCTATCGCCGCTGCTGCCCAGAGAGCAAGAGGGAGAGAGCGTGCGGAGCTTCTTCTGGTAAACGGAAGTTCTGGAGTTGGAGGTTAATAGTATACGCTGAAAGACGATAGGTCTGCCTAGTGCTGGGTGTACCAGGGTTTTGTTTGATTTTTCGAAATTAAATTTCCTTTTCCACACTTCCACACGCAACGCTCTTTTCCCGAGACAGACGCACGATAAGGTGGACCACCCCACCATTGCTGTTGGTACACGAAGTCGTTAAACGAAAGCCAGAGCTCAGGCTCAGAAGTTTCTAAGCTTCGTGACAAGTTTGCGATATCTTCAGAGTGGCGAGAGAAAAACCTCGGCCAGCTTCTCGATCATTATCAAGCAATTGGATCTTGGGCGACGCGGCACAACTAATAGCGCGACAGATATCGGATTATTTATCTCATTAGACGAAACTTTCCGCGAGGGTGAGAATTTAATACTGCTGACTGCTGATGGAAAATGATAGAATCGCTTGAGATAATTTGTTCCCGGTTGATTGTGTGGTTTAATTATTGTGCCGAGCTTAACAACTAACTCAAGTTTCAGAAGTACCTTGTCTTAAAAACTCGCTTTAAAGCTAAAAAGGTACGAGTCCACAGAGCTCCGTATTAAAGTGTAATAGAACCTTCAAACTTCTAGCATTGTTTAAAGCTTTTTCTCCCATTTTCATTCTATCAAACTGGTAATGGCATGTAGCAGCAGGTTTCCCCGCTTTTGCTGAGCCACTTCATTTAGGGCTGGATTTCGTTTTCCCTTGCTTCAAAGCCATCGGGGGCGAAATGTTCCCACATTCAAAGAGTGCAAAGGAAACAGAACCAAACACAACGCAACGCGCAGCGAAAGGAGCTTATGCGAGCGGCTCTATTCTTTCGCTAGCAGGAAATCAAGAATGTTGCTGCACTTTTGAACGTCTTCGGAAGCTATCGCCTTGCTGCGCTTTTGCTCATCAAACTATGCCGCTGATCTTCTTGCTTCTTTCATCAACCATCGACATTCCATCAGTGTGTGTGTGCCTGGCTCCTCCTCGACTATCCTCTGCTACAATTTCTAGAAGGACGGGGGATATTTATTTTCCAGCTCCTATTCACGTCGTCCTCGTGAAACTCCTGTGGCCTCCGTTTCATTATGTCTGAATGGGCACTGTTGTCCCGAGCGTTCCAGCGCATCAGCCAACTTCTTGCGCCTTTAATTCCACAACCATCGGTCCCACCGTCGCTGTCGATTCTTATTGATGAAGCGTTTACGTCGCCCCGGCATACACACACACACCGGGGCATGCACTTATCTTGCATGGCTGATGATACCGAGAGCGATGCCGATGCACCCTCGAAATGCATCGCCTCACCCCTCGAGCGTAAGGAATTCTTTTGCCAAACCTTCTTTTGCTTCCTCTGGACCGTGTTCTTACCGTGTTGTTTGATATTATTTAAAATGCATTCCCGCTTGTCTTTCACGATTGTTGCCCGTGCTGCTGCTGCTGCTGCTTCACGGTTTCCAAAAAAGCAAAGAAACAGTAAAAACAAAGGAGAGGCAACATCAGCAGCAGCATCAACAAAAACAACCAAAACAAGCGAGAGAGAGAGGGAGAGACGAAAAAACCGTTCGCATTTATTATTTATAGTCAATTCCTTTCACTTTGTTCGATTATGCACCACGCAAACAAACCCACTCCCAACTCTCTTAATGCACCTTCTCCTCGCTCACCCTCTTCTCTCGCGGGAGGGACTTTGATCAACTTTGATCGCGCACCAGCAGCTTGCTTGTCCGTCCGTGTTGCAGTTGCGGGACGCTGTTGCCATTTGCAGGCGCAATTTTTGTGTTTTGTTTTTGCTCTTCATTTTCTGTTTTTGTTTGACGACTCTTCTGTGCGGCCACCCAGACCCCCCCCCCAATACTTCTTACGCGCATTTACTTTTTTTTTGTTTTGTTTCGGTGCGTTTCAATCTCGCGGCATATTCCGCCGATCTTACAAATTAATGGCTGCGAAAACGATTTTCCGACCCGGGGGAGCAGCACCAGCCTCAACCAACGTGCCCCATTTGGTTGTGGGAGGCAGAGAGGGGGGGGGGGGGATTGAAGCGGTGATTGGCGGAACCGGGGCTAAATACATCAATATTTTGCCGCCGGGCAGCCCAGCCTTGCCTGCTGCATTCTGACTGTGATGATGATGGTGCTGATGATGATGGTAGTTGCTCGGCACGGTGGGATTTGCAGGGGACAGAACAGAAATAAAACAACAAACAACAAAAACAAATGTTGTCGATGCAAAAACTTCAACTTGTTGTTCAAATCAACAACATGCAACAAATGTTGGTGTTAAACAGAATTCTGATTGACATTTGATTCTTTCTAAGCCAAAAAATCGCATTAATTAATTAGCTATCAAATGATAAATAATGAAAATACATGTTCCACCATTTTTTTTTATATATTTTTTAAAGCTCATACGCAAGTTTTATTCATGTTTGAATTATGTTTTGGTGCTTTGTTTTTATGTGTTATGATTAAACTATTTTATAACATTTTTGAATAAAATATATTATTTGGTTAATTTAGCTAATTCTATCAAGCTCAATTAGTATAACAGTTTGTTCAATTTTTTTAGATGAGAGCAGAATATGATGTTAATCTTTTTAAGAGTAACACCATATTGTGTGTCAAACTACCAGCATCTAAAACTAGGTACGATAACATGGATACATCAGAATAATAAAATGAAAATAACATTATAAACACAAAAATGGAGCATACAATATACATATGTATAGGTAAGTAACCGGAAAGATTTTAAAGTGAAATAGAAACAAAATTGAATGAGAAAATGAATAGAACTTTTATTTAATTTATCGTTCGTTTTTGTAGCCCCAAAACCAATTTGTCCATGTGCTAAACACACCCATAGTGCAAGACGATGCGGGCATCATTTCCACTGCAACATTGTTGCAAATGTGCGCTCATAAATATGCAGACCCGTACACACACACACTACACCCGGCGCCTCCACTCGGCGCGGAATCTATTTGGCGAAACAACAACAACACCAACAAAAAACAAGAGAAAGAATGAGCAAGAAACAGGGTGCTGAACGGGGGATGGGAGCCGGCGGCATAATTGGTGCAAAACTGAAGCCGGGGAAGAAAGAAGCGAACGAACGCACAACAACATAAACCGCAGGGCAACTCAATTCATTCCTTCTTTATCCGCTGCGCGCCATACCTTTCTCCGGCTCGGGCAAGCCCCGGCCCGTGGCATTTGCTTCTTCCGACATCACAATGCAACGGACCCACACACACACACGCGTAGCGGCTGCATTTTGCTTTAAGCGGTTAGCTTCCGCAAAACTCAATAAGCTTGCCCGTGAAACAACGTCCAAAGGGGAAATAATAGAGGGATGCCACGGGGAGAAGATGTGTGTGGGGAAATAACCTACAATTATTGGTACAACCCTTCATGAGCGAAAGCTTACTTACCGGGGAGAGGGGAGGAAGAACTCGCCGCCCCTTTAAGTAGTTTCGAGGAGGCGCCAAAATGGGTATCAAACAAAAACACAAGGAAGAGCACCCCGGGTACTCCGGTTAATGAGGCTGCCCTATACCGATTTGGGGTGCGATCGCCGACCGACATTCCTCTGACAGATACACTCTCCAAAAAAGGGAGCTGATAGCGAAGGGGGCAGCAACCAAATACGGACTAAATTCGGCGCTGGCAGGAGCCAGTTAAAAAGATCTCGAGTCCTGGGCCCGGGACTCCACGAGTTGGTGTTTCTTTCCCGTGCTTAAGTGCCAGAAATCAATGCGCAACGCCGCCCAGCTGATTGCTATAATTATTCCCGACCATCACCACCGCCGACTCTCGGATCGATTGATTATCACGTTTATTGGCACCGATAAAGCGGTGCAATTTACGCATTCTTCGCTTCGATTCAGCCCCTCAATTTTTCGTAAAGGAAGGTCCTTTCGTTTCGCCATTCACTCATTTGCTTTGTTGGCGATCACATCCTGTTATTGCTCCGGTGTTAAAGATTGATGGGAATGTGTTCCCTTCAATCGGGATCCAAACTTCCCTCAATGTTTGCAGATGCCCCCGGGGACATTTCATTAGCGAGTACGACGACGGCGCATCTTGTCCGTATCGAAGTTTGATGGTTTGATTATCGAAATGGACGCCCAGGAGAAGCCAGGTTATGATGGGAAGACACCAAACAAGACAATTTCTTATAGTCCTGCTGTACTCCACCAGAAGCAGAGTGTGGCCAAGGTCAAAACATCACGCTTCCACCATCGTTTGGTCGTTGCCTAACGATCTCCGGTGGCTCCGGTGCAACCTCTTCTCTCTCTCTCAGCTCATCTGCATGAGCGCCCACAGTTCCCGGGTAGACACACGTAGCGCCGGTGTAATAAATTCAGTGACAGTTTAAAGTATTATGATGCATAATTTCACCCCTAACAACCTAACAACCTCAATTTGCTTCTGGACCGTTTGGACCCGTCTGCTTGAAAGAATAAACGATCTGTGGAATGGTGGCCTCTCCCCTTCGTCCCTTTTCCCAGCCATGCAACGAAGTAACACATCTCCATTTCGATGCCAATTCGTTCGCCCGCTGTGTCTTGTTTTTTTTTCTGTGCGGCAACGGATCAAAAGGACCGTTATGGAACCGTTGGCCAATGGGGCGGTTAGTGACATCCTGAGATTCGAAAGGGCACGCAATGCACGTACACCGGAGCCAACACCCGGGTGAGAAGGAAGAGACCGGGCCAAAGATGATTATGCAGCAATATTTTTCACTTCCCGGGCAGCATCACAAAACGGTGCTCTACACGTCACCATCGCGTAGAATGTGGAAAACACAGAAAAAAGAGAGAACACCAGCAACACAACCACCAGTCACCACCAAGGAAAGAACCGTATCATATTTCAAAATCGAACTCGTGAAAATTGGACCCTTTTCTCGATGCGAAACTCCTCTGCGCGTTCTGCGCTTCCAGGAGTCTACCGGGAGTCCACCAAAGCTTCATTTTCTGCAACCTTCCATGGGGACAGAGCTGTGAGCAGACGGGGCCAGACGACATATGGGATGATGAGTATGGGTGTGTGTGTGTGTTCGTTTGCCGTCCTTGGGACCGTTGCAAAGCGGGAAGTCTTTTGAAGGCAACATACGATGATTGAGTGCATAAAAATGTGCACACACCGAACGCGGGCGGGGATTAGGGGTCCGGGGCAAACTAATGATGCGTCAACAAATATCATGTCGCAGAGGTCGCCGGAGCAGATTTGATCTCAGGTGCGGCGAAGGAGTGTTTTTCATTGCGCTTTATATTTGCAGGTGAGTTGTTTTGTCGAATAATTTTGTTAAATGCGAAAGAAAGCAAGTGATCGTTTTAGTTGTTATACTTGATACAGTCCTAACAGTTCCTAAGCGTAACGAGAATGATGCGCTTTCAGGAAACATTAGCGCAACAAGGGATTTTCGCGTAAGTCGAGTATCACGTGTTTCAGCCTTTTTATGCACTAAATCACATATTTAATAGAAATCGTATAGAAGATTTGATTGTTTTTGTCTTTTTAACGATTTCAAACATTCAACAATAATTCAATTTATTTTGCAATTGACAATTGTTGGAGAACTAGCATAACTCGGGGAAAGATTGTACTGATGTTATACTTGATGTTAGTTGTTCTATAAAAAAAAGGATACAACATTTGAGGCATAATACACTAAAAATTCCTTAAATCTTAAAGGCAATGAAACAACGGAAAATGAACCCAAACGACACAAAACAATAATAAACGCTAGGAAGAATTTTGTTTGAGCCCAACCACGCTCTACTTGGCCACGTTTAATCCTCGCGAAAGAATTGTGGCAGCTGCTAATTTTAGGCCATTGTTTGAGCGTGGTTTTGTGTTGCACCCTGCCGACAAAAAAGAAGGCATTTCTTTTTAACACAAGCAAATAATTTTTCTGAATGATTTTAGTTTTTTTATTTTTTTCAGGTTTTATCGACCCAAGCGAGAGACGACGAGAAACTATGATTGGATTATTCCACAACGTGGAACTCATTAGGATTGTTTGTATTTATTTTCCTATGATGAGTGTCTTTTTTTGTTGTACTCTTCTGCGTATTCTGTGGTTGAGGGGTTCCTTGTTATTGAAAGCGGAAGGAGACTTTTCCAAAAAAAGGAAAACAATTACTTTTGAAATGTTTTCTTCCGGTGAAAAAAATACTTTAAAAGAACCATGAAGAGGGAAGAAAAACGCAGCAAAACCTACATAAACTGTTCCGGTTGTTGCAAAGGAAGAGTGATTAATGACGAACAAACTAAAGCCAAAGCACACCAATTTTTCCGAGAAAATGGTTGATGAGAATGTATCCTATTTGAATGTCCTGTTTGTAAAGAAGATAACGTAACAAATGAATAAAAATCGTTTTAGGACAAATAATACTGTTTTAAACATTTTAAAGGGAGTAAATTCAATAAATACATTTATAAAACTCTTCTCTTAGCAACGATGGTTTTCAATATGTCCAACACATTACCATCCTACGCATATCAGGCACGGTGTTCCTCCGATCGGTAAATCACGATTTTGATTATAGGATCTTCATTTTTCATCTTCATCCCGCCCTTCCCCGTCACATCAATCGGCCGCCACCACCCCGGAAGAATCTTGTGTTGCAGTGGGCTTTATAATTTTTTAGCATCGCGCCATCCACCATCAACAGCAGACAGAGATTGAAAGATTTCAAACCAAAGATAAATGAAAAAAAAAAACACACATCTGCACCGGATCTCATTCGCAATCGGATAGTAGTAGCCGAGCTGGATTAGATTTATGGTACACGAAACACGAGCGAAAGCACTTTCCCGTACAGCCGCGCCCGAAGGATCGTTATATGCCCACGCTCCGGCCCGGCATCAGCGAATAACTGGAAAACCTTTGCTTCGGCGGGGAACAAAACGACGATGACGGGGGGCCGCCCATGACCACACGATGATGATGATCGGCTCCGGAGGTCAATTGTGCAGCTCACCCTCACCTGCTTCTCCCTTTTCCGCCCGCATCACTTCACACAGGCAGTGCAAATGCATAGAGAGTGCATGAGTGCCTTGCAACAATGTTGCGCAAACTGTCGGCGGCGGGGTTCGTCGTTCGCCCTTTCCCGCAGCAGCAGCAGCAGCAGCTTGGGAAAATGTATGGAAATCATTTTTAACCTTCAAAAACCGCAATCAAACGTGAAGAACGGAGGGCGCGGGAGAGAGGGAGAGTGGGCTGAGGATAAATCCGAATACGAACCGGATTGACCCACGACCCGGAACCGATGAGGGTTCAGAATCAACCGCACACGGGTACAGCACAAACAATAACCTATTGATGGAAGGTAGGCACTCTCTTTCTCTCTTTAGCAGAGGAAACGAAACGGGAGGCGGTAATTGAAAAGGGGAAAAAAAGGAAGAAAAAATAACGATTCTTCAATAAAGACATTTTCCTTACGGCTCCTCCAAACAAGGAATGAGGAATGTAATTGTACAATATAATAAAATTTAATTGCAAAAACAAAATCAGCTACAATGTAACTTGTCATTAAGCGCGTTGCTCTGGACACTATTTTGCTATTAAAATTAATTTTATCATAATTTACATTCATAACAGTATCATAAACACACATCTTATTGCAAAACATGCCTTCACCCTTTCCGGCCTGTCCCATCATATCATAATACTTCTCCTGCTTCTCGCGGGCGTCCACTGCTTCTTCTGGCGGGACTTGCAAATCCATTGCCGTTACCGCGCGCATTACACGCGTATCAAAATGTCAGCCAGTTCTCACCGATGACGGCGACGACGACGACGTCGACAAGCCAGACTAGAGCGACATGGGACGACGACATGGGACGACGACATGGGGAAGACGACCAAGCTACGGCACACAAAGGCAGGATTCGTTACGCGGGGCCACAAAACGCATCGTTTGTCAACACAAAATGCCATTCACACTTCATTTAAATCCAGCTTTTCTCCAGTGTGTGTGTGTGCCGGGTGGGTGCAATAGCCAAACGGGGACACACACACACACCGCACATCACAGCACCAACGGTGGAAATGAAAACCGAAAGAAGTTGCCCCGATGGGTCTGTACGGAGCCCCAGCCACACATGGTTCATTTCCAAGTGATTTCCGGGACAGCGGCAGCTGGCCATCACCGACAGGCAGGCAGGCAGGGCCAGCTAAAAAGCGAAACAACCGTGAACTCCAACCAAACCTTCTTCACTTCCCTTTTGCCTTACCCCGACGACCGACGACACCGAAGTCAAGGAAGGCCCGCGCGTTTGCATATATATAACACGCTGCAGCACTTCTAGTGCATCGGGTTTGCAGCGCAACTTTGTTGCATGCAAAGTGCACTCAACCCCGGGCC